>JAGFPH010005079.1:25716-38397 GCA_018207615.1 Philaenus spumarius
CGCCATAGGTGCTCACTAAGAAAGGGTTTGAAAAAATTCGAAATTTTGGGGGGGTTTGGGGGGATAAAAGTTGTAAAAAAAAACGATTTCTTCAAAACTGCCGAATGGATTGGAATGAAATTTGGTATGTAGCTTCCTCTAGGGCCATAAGTGATCACCAAGAAAGGGTATGAAAAATTTCGAAATTTTAGGAGGGGTTTGGGTGGGATCAAAGTTACTAAAATCACAATTTCAGATCTTTTATTATTATGACAATAGTGCTTTTATTATTTAAGATCTATATATATAAAAGCAAAATACCACTCACTGACTGAACACTTAAAAAGAATACAATTACTTTAAAAAGACTGAAAATACCAACCACCACGGGCAACGCCGTTCGGGTCAGCTAGTTTATATATACTTACAGATGTTAAATTGTTATGATTTGTAATATTGCTATTCAATATACATTTCACACATTTGCTTATAATTAAAATTAATAAAGAAATACTATATTTTCAATCAGCTCTTGTGATTCTAATAAAATAATATCGTTACTCTGAATCTTTAAAGCTCTTTTTCGTTTACCAGATTTTAAAACTAATGAAGTAAACACTATTTCTGTAGTCACTTCATATCAATGAAAAATTAAATTTGTACATGGATTTATGTAGGACAAATTTTATTTTCATATAGCACATTTTCTTTAAATATGTCATACTTTATTATTAATTGACACATATCTTTTGTTTATTGCAAGGGATTTGCTTCTGAAAAAAATGGTAAAAACCCATAAAATTTTGTAAATACTTTTTTTTGCATATTTTTGTTCTACAGGTCCTAAGACAAATTAAAAATGAAATGGAAGTAATTTTTAACTAAAAAAACCAGAAAAACTAAATATAAACAATGCTGCGAAGGAGAAAAATCAGTCCAAATTGATGTCTGGTTGTAAAACTATTATGATTTGGCCTATGCCTACATATTTTTAAATTATTATCAATAACCCTCTAAAAATAACCAGGCATAATATAAAGTATAAACAGATAAATAGCTTTATTTACCTAGTTATTTTCAAAAAAATTTCAATTTATTCTACATTGAAGAACATTTTTTTATTCAATCGCCATTTCCCGAAATGTGAGAATTTCATGTTTTTAGAAACTAAATTCAATATATCTCAAGAACCTCTTGAAGTACGTTAAATTTATTTAATTTAAATTTAAGTAATTAATAAATTTAATTTCGTGCAAATGTAGTTATGTTCGATTTTAGTGTAATAATTAGTTTGACTTATCAAGTAAGAGTATCGAACGTCGTTAAAAAATAGAAATAGTTTTTGCTACTTTATAATGTTTGTAGTTTTTAAGGATATTTTGGTTTTGTTAATTCGTTTTTTTATCTCAAAAGAAGGTAATTGATGTATATCAATTCTAATTTCATGTTAACTCTGAAACATATAATATGTTGAAACGCTTTTTGTTTTAATTGAGTAAAGTTACATTGTCCAATGGCGTATATCAATATATTCAATAATAAGCCGGACATGAGTTCAAAAACCGCAAGTTAAGGCACTCCACCACAATTAATTACGTTATATGTGTCATATGGTAAAGTAATCACATATAAATATTAAATTTATCATTCTGTAAATTCTTATTCCAATAGTGAATTTTGATTAGTTACAAAACCGTTTTATTTGTCAATATAAATTGTTGGTTTTTAAAGAAAACCTTACCTGTCATAAATAAGAACAATTTAGATACACTTGTGTTACATAACTAAACACAAATGTTTTACTTACCAATTTGAAAACGTTTTAATGAAACGTACAGTTTATTTTTATGAACATTGAGGCTTGGCGATTCTTTTTATTTGTATATACCATCACACTTGTCTAAATAAGTTCACACGGTAAAATATAAATTATACGATATATTGTGTGTGAATAGAACTGAGACACAAGTCACGGACTTTGAGAAAAGTAACAATATGTGTTTGGTGGATAAATCTTGTGCAGGAAAGTGTTTTGAATACGAGATTAGAGTCACAGTTGTATTGATTTTACAAATCTAAGTTCACACGTTTATACTGTTAACAGCCTTCACAACCAAGTAACACCCATACTGCAGGAAAAGTGCATTAGTCAACGTCCAAACCATGATGTAAAATACCAATGAACGGCAGAACAGATTTTCTTGAATCATAGCTAAGAGCACTTACTATCAATTAACAAAAAATAATCAAAATCGGTTCATCCGTTTGGAAGCTACGATGCCACAGACAGATACACAGACATACAGAACAACACGTTAATTATATAATACTCCTCTGCTTAGGGTTAAAAAATAAAGTAAGCCATTCTTTCAATACAATAAACTAAAAAGAATAAATTAGTTACTGTACGAACTTATTTCTTGTATGTTATGTTGACTAAACCTATTGAATGAGCTAAGACCTACATTGCTAGTAAAAGTTATTCTTGAGCCAAGAATTTCAGTTTCAACCTCCACGATACATTTTATTTATATTATCTGTCAACTGCAAAATAAATATGATCTACCTCTCTTCATTAAATTGTATGATGGAATACATTCTGTTATTCATCTTGTGCAGTTTTCTTTCTTCATCATTACATAATATGCTTTGTAAACGTTTTCTGGACAACTTTCTAATCGTATTTATTTTGTGATTTCTCTTAAATCCGAGAATATACTTTTTTCTTGTGTTTGTAAGATAAAACCACTGACAATTTACTATCGCCTGAAATTGCCTGAACCTTTAGGCAGATGGTATACTCTTACCGCTCATCTACTAGGTCACACCTGTAATTCTTAACATGTTCATATAAATAGAAACCTTTAATGTTCTATGCTTTGGATCAAATCTGTTAGGTTCATCATCTAGGTTAGATTGATCTTAGTGTTGCTTTTAATAAAGACAAACTTAAATTTATTGTCTGAAGATTTAGAACGATATATTTTATTTCTATAATGAGTGGTCACTGATAGACAGTGATCACTTACAACTAAACTTTGATCTTTCCCAATTACTAAAACAGTTCTGTCATTAGTTTTAGAAATAAATCGGAATTCAAATTTGAACGACTTGCATTTTAACGTTGTATTTATTTTGAAATAGTCGAAACCTGTTTGACTTGGAATATAAATTTACTACAAACAGTTGTGGAAGTTGTAATAAGGAAAGTAGAAAGTTTAAATGGAATCAGAAACAAAAATATAAAGTCTGAGTTTGTGGAAATCTCAAGGGAGATCAGTTGACGTAGTCGTTAGGAAACGGAACGTGTTTCTAAAACTTATCGTTCTGGTATATTTAAATAATTTCAGGTTTTAAAAATGTGTGTATACCTGACTGTAACTTATGGATTAGTGTTTTAAATAATAAGTGCGCTATAACGTTTTGACCAAAATAATGTATTTGATATTTTATTTCCAAATGCAAATTGTTTTTTACGAAATTTCTATAAAACATGTTTACTTGAAAACGTAAAATGAATAATGTATCTGATTATTTTTTAAACCAATAAAATATACATTAAAAACCAAATATTTTCTTTTACAGTTAAAGAGCACCTTTATGACATAAAATAATAAACCTAGACAAGAAAACTTACTTAAATATTGATCACGAAATTGGAATTATTGTTTGTTGGTTGTAAATTTATATATGTGTATAAAGTAATTACACATTAATATCCATTAAAACTAACTTATGTAAGCGTTTTGTGTTGTTTGGTATCCATCCAAACTATAGTCCAATATTATATTTGTTTAGCCATTGCTAATAGTATTGCTTTTGGAAAAATAAATTTTTTTTAAACTTTCTTCTTTATTTTTGATGGATTTTACACTTGAAGAACGGAAAATTACTTGAGAAAATACTTCCAGATATACAAATAATTAAAATTTCTATGTTTTGAAATACGTGTCTATTATTATGTACAGATTTACAACCGACTTCTTTCCAAGAATATGCACTAGAGATACTATTATAATTTTTTATAATAACATAAAAAAGTAAAATAATATCTGTATGTTTGCTTTTAAAACACGTTATCTTCTTGTTTACGACTTATCTTGATAAGCAGAGATAAAAATTACCATTTCCCCAACATACACAGACATAATTCGAAGTTATTATAACTACAATTTACTAAAATATACTTTGAAGCTAGCATAAGTAAAATTGTATTATTTACTAGCTTATAATGTTACAGTAATGTTTATTACTGTTTTTATTTATTATCATAAGTAAATAAACATTAATATTATGCATCCCTTACTATAAGCGTTTCCAGTTAATAAACCTTAGTTAAAGCAAATTTTCTTCTTCCCAATAATTTTTAACTGAATAATTTTGTATTTACTAATGGACTAATATTTTTCTTCAAATACTAATTGTGTAGTCCTGTTGAGCAAGCAGTTGTGATTATTTTTGTTCGTACGTTGTACTACTACTAGGCTATAAGGTGTAATAAATTTAAATAAGTGCGATATTTTTCATGTTAAGTAGCTATATTGAATTTCTTATTATAAAAAACAATCCAATATATCTACCTATTTGATACAAATCGTCCGAACGTTTTGTAAACTTTTTTTTTACATAGTAGACCGATATTTTATGTAACAGTCAAGGAGCAGTGTTCGTGTTCATAAAAGGTGATGTTAGTTATAGGTAAATAGTTCAACAGTTTAATTAAACAAAACTTTTAGCAATTCGGTGTGTGATTTTACACGCAGAATTGTCCAAGATTAGATCCTGACTAGTCAAGATTAATAATACATCACACATTTACGGAACAGTTATTTTAAGCATTTCGAAACACCTGAATTTTCAGAACATGTTTTCATGTTTTGAAGATAACTTATTTAAATATTTTTTTAAATGACGTGTAATCTGAATTGTGGATATTATGAGCTTATATACAGTCATTGTGATAATATAGTTATTTTTATCTCTCATATCAGTCATTAGACGATAGTTGTGAATTTTGTTTCATATTTATTTACATTCTAAATAATATATTCTTCACAAGATGCTAAAAACAGTACGGTTTGAACAGAGAGATTAAATCCTTATTTTTCAATCAATCAAGAGATAATACATTTGAATAACACAGTGTACAGAATGGTGTATTACAATATATTGGTAATTTGTGAAGATTTAGTTTTCAAACCATAGACTTTTGATTAGTGTGGGTAGATGGACCTCACAAGATATTGGCGGAAATAAAAGTCAAACTATTTTGAAATTTGTCTATGTAACGTTTGCTACAATCAGTTATATTTATAAATTCAGGACATTTAAATAATTATTATTTCATAAATAATACGTAATACATTATACAACTACAAACTCCATTTAAATGCTGTATTTTTATTCTATTTTATTTCTAAAATCAAATTATTTCACCTCTCTTTTCCCTGAAGACACGAATCGTCTAAAGTAATAAAATAAAACTAAACTTATGGAAAGAAAATGTAAATCCCCAGCTTCGTGTAAACTGCTCCCTCCAAGTTTTAATATAAAGATGTCAGGACACTTAATTATTTCATGGCTTTGTGTGGTCGCTTTCCACTTCCGTGGCACTATACAATTATGCTTTTCAGCTTTTGTCTACTTCTTGATTTCAGGCTATCATTGACCTGATTTGATTTATCTTCTTAAGGGGGGGAAGTAATTAACATTTTTTTGTGTGAGACAAATTACATTTAACAGTAGAAGAACTTTAAGTGTTTCGCACGACGAAGTTTGAGCACGCTCCGCTCTCAAAGCTGCAGTCAAAGTAATTTATACTTTAGGGAAAATGTTTAACAGTAATAATTTAGGTTAGTAGTATTAATCACACAATAAAATCTAGGAAATAAATAGTGTTATTAATTTGTAAAAATAATTCTGTGATATGTACATACTGTTGAAAAGTTTCTGAACTTTAAACGTTGTATGAGTCACCTCAGTGTAAAGTAATCCTATTGATTTGAACTAAATGGATTTTCATATCTTTCTAGTAAAATCAACCGCATTTCTGAACTTTTCCTTTGTCGAATTCACTCAAACTCATTTTAGACCTAAACCTTGTTTAAAGTACCTTTTCATCCTTTTGCTCCAGTGTTAGCCTAACCCAACATTAAAGCAGTTTAACATAACCACCTGATTTGTGCATTACTTTAATAACCTTACGGTTACAAATCAGTTAGTGTAAATTTGAATTCAAATTTTGTAAAAACATTTTCGATAACATTACTTTTATAAAACAGTTGATAGTTGTATTGGATTCGTTGTACACAATTTCTTATAATAATAATTTAGAAACCAAAATTGGAAATAATTAAGTTTGCTTTCATCTTGGAATGAAACTCATCACATAGTAATTATAATTTAGTTACAGATCGTTCTGTACATCTAATACCATATTTAATATTATGACAAGTACTTTGAAGTACTTGATATAAGTTAATATTTTGTTCTATTTATGTTTACAAAATTTACTTAAACCGTTACATGAATCTCTAATGTTTGGTTGAGTTTAATGATACATTAAATTTGCAAACATAAATATTGATAAAATAATAATGATTCAAAGTAAAGAAGATATCAAATAAAACAATGTCTGGACACTGATAGTAATAGAAAATGTAAATTTTTAGGGAATGTTTAATTTTTTTCTAATTTTATGAACAAAGAACTTCTGCAATAATAAATATCATAATTCATTACTTTTATCCCCCAGAAATTTTTTTAAAAAGTGCATTTACAAGAGAAAATCACTAGACATTTAAACAAAATTATTTAATTAGTTATTATAAAATTAACAAATCAAATATTATATTAATTATTATACAATTTTTTAGTTACACATATTAACTTTGAAAAGGTTTTGTACAATATTTCTGGTATGTTTCCATACTTACAATTTAAATTTATATGTCGCCTTTTAGATTGATACATAGGAAGTAAATTCATAGTTTCCACGTAATTTTACCTATGAGTTCAAATCATAATATAATTTTATATTTGATTAAAATGTAATATAAAACTTCACACCTAAATGGATACATGAACTAGATTTGAAGAAAAAAAAACATATTTTTTTGGGAAAATATATATAAGTACTCCTAACTTGCGAAATACTCATTTCATTTCATTTTTATTAAAGCCAAAAGACATTTTTTTGCATAGGTTACGTCCAATATAAATTAACATTTTTTAATATTACAATAATTGACAAAAATATATATATTCATAATTCAAATAGAATAATTAGTATAAATACTACAACATAAAACAATTTTATACCAATCACCATCCGAACAATTAAAAACATATAAGTTAACAAATAATTTAAAACACAATTATACAAAGACAAGAAATCGTAACTATTAAAGCGGGGAAGAAGCAACAAAATTTAAAATTAAACTAAAAATATAATATTCATAATTTAAATAGAATAGTTGATTTAAATACTACAACATATAACAATTTTATACCAATCTCGTTTTGAACAATTAAAAACATATAACAAATAATTTAAAACAATCATATAAACTACAACTAACATTTAATTTAAAATTGGAGAACACATCCAATGATTTCAATGCCGGCTACAGTCTGTTGCTGAACTCCTCCACAGAGTAGAAAGATCTAGACAAAAGTAGCTGTCTAAGGCTGTTTTTAAAAGGTAAAAAATGCTGCAAATCTTTAATGCTCTGTGGGAGCTTATTTATCAGTCTAGCACCAGCTTGTGCAGGAAGTTTGCTGTATAGATTTAGTCTGTGCTGTCTAGCACGATAATTATTAGCTTGCCTGGTACTATAACTGTGTATATCTTTATTTTGGATATGATCACATTTAAATTTAAAGTAGAGTATCACCTCAAATATATATATACTCGGAAGTGTAAGAACTCCAAGATCTTTAAAAGCAACCCTACATGACTCAGCGTTTTTAAGACCTGCCATAAGCCGTATAGCTTTTTTCTGCTAGACAAAAACCCTTTGCATATTCCGAACTGATGAATCTCCCCAGAGAAGAGTTCCACAGTTCAGATATGGATATACAAGACCATAGTAACTCGCACGGGCCAGCCAGACTAGCTTGATTATTGTTTGTAATGTTATTATAACGAATAACTGCACAAAACGTGAATATTCATACATCAATTATTCATGTTTCGTTCAATAAAACGAAGATGTAATGCAGTTAGTATTATAGGTCTAATAACAATTTTACAAAGTTATGTTTTTTTCAATCCTATAAAATTAAAATATAATTTAGTTCGATATTATAGGATTGCAATAACACTAAATTCACAACAATAATTAAAAACTTATGAAACATCCAGTATTTCTCGTGGTTTTTAACTTATAAAAAACGTGTTTACCTAAACTAGTACCTTATTACGTTTAACTTTAATGAGTACATAGAAGCCAAATACAGTTAATTTAACATTGATATTGCGGAAAATTTTGAAATTCGATACTGCTTGTTTGTAAATAACTATTTTTTTATATTTTATTATATTATTTACATGTTACACTGTATATATAAATAAAAACACAATTTAAAATCTCACTTAGTTTATACATGAAAAACAAACAAAATATAAAAAATATAATCCATCAAGAACAAAAGAAGAATATTTTTTTAACTTACTGATAACATAACTATACGTACTTATAACATAAATTATACATACATTATACATACAAAATATACAGACACAATTTACAACAACACAATTATCAGTGTAACACTGAACAAATTTAGGGGTTTCCTAGGCATACGCCAGTTTGAGACTTCCATCAAAATGAACAAAAACAATATTGAAATGGAGACTTCGGCAGTTGCCCTAACCTAACCACAAGAAAAAACAAGTATGAAGTTTAAATATATACATAACATAGAGAATTAAAAAATCAATCAACCTACAAGGCATTACATAATATATAGGCCTATTATTGCATAATGTCGAATAAAGGTTCAAAATAATCTAATGAAAACAGCCAGAACTTTACATTTCTTAACACTACCCTATTAGACATATTTTTTTAAATAGTAATTTTTGGAATTACAAGATTATAAAAAACGACCGTAAAAAATTAACGGTATAGAGTTAAATTTGGTTTAGGTACAGGTCCAGGTACAATACCAGAGTTTCTGAAATTTTATGCAGTATCTCGCATGTTATTTACAACAACAGAATTTTGTTGGCAAAATATTTTTAAAACTTTATATACGTAAAGATGACGTAACGGAATTATTTTGGATGCCAAAAAGTGGCCAAGAGTTATCAAATCTAGATCTCCTAAAAATTACTCGAATAATACTCTTCTGCAGACCAATTAATGGCTTGAGTATGGTAAGATAAGTGCCTCCCCAAACGCTAAGTCCATACCCTAGACGCGAACACACTAGTGCATGATACACATACACGAGTACTCTCTCAGGGCAGACATTTCTCAACAGGTAAAATTTACGTAAGATTAAAAACATTTCCCTCTTAAGTTTCTTTATATGCCCCTCCCATGAAAGTTTTGAATTAATTACAAGCCCAAGATATGTTATTTCTTCAGCCTGTTCAAGTATTATACATTTACACTTAATAAAATTATTACAATTTAGTTCGAGATAAAAAATGTTTTTATTCAAAATCCAAGGTTTTTTCAGGCTAAACAGAATATATTTAGTTTTTTCACTAAGTATTAAATAATTTTTATCAAACCAATATCGTAATTTAAATTAATCATCTTGCATATTTTCCTGTAAATATTTATACCCGAATAGGTTAAAGCCGTATCATCTGCAAATGCAATCAAACTACCATGGAATTTAGCCTCGCATAAATCATTTACATAAACTAAAAATAAATGAGGTCCCAAAACAGAACCTTGTGGAGCACCATGCTTTAAACAACCAACCCCACTTAAACCACTTCCGACTTTAACGAATTGTTGCCTTTTATTCAAGTAACTGGCAAATCATTTTAGCTGCAAACATCTTATTTCTGCAAACCATAATTTATCCAAATGGATTTTATGATCAACAGTATCAAAAGCTTTTTTTATGTCTATAAATAAAGCTGAACATTGCTGCCTATTATAGCACTTTCTATAATTTGCTTTAGAACAGTCAGCAATGCATCCTCAGTTGACAAACCTTTCCTGAATCCAAATTGATTCACACTGAATACGATGTCAACACGGAGAACAATTAATTACGTTTATTCATCTGAGAGTACCTTTGTGAAACATTAAAAGTACAAATCGTAAATTCTTATTTTTGTTTACTTTTAAAAGTGGATAATTTTGCAAGGCCATTCCAATTCAAATGTAGTATTTTAAATTTATACGAAGACATGTTCCTCAAAAATAAAATAAAATTTACAGCAATTTGTAGCTTTTAATTTATCTTTATAGTGATTTTTAAACCTGGTAATAACTTCATGTAAGTTTAAACAGATAAGCTATTTCTTAATCAGATTGTAATAATTAGGATAACTATAATAATATATTAGTTATTGTGATAATGAAGATAGTCATTCCTTCTCTTGTAGTTATCTTAACTTTTCCATCCGAAATTAAAATTAACTTTCGAATTATCTCTAAGACTGATAAATTGTTCCAATTCAAATAAGACAAATTTAGGTTAGTGATTAGACCAAAAATTAAAAAAAAAACTTACGTTAGTAAATGTAAAACTTTAAATTGTCTTAGAAATCTGAACTATAGAATATATTCAAAGAACGTAAGTTTCTAGTTTTTTAAATTCGTTTCGTAAATCACTCGTAACGGCATTGCTATAATTATTGATGGGTTAATTGGGGGATAACGTGAATACTATACCTAAACATAACAGTAAAATTACAATTACATCTTGAGGTCTGAACTCAATTACATCTTGAAGTCTGAACTATGGTACGAACTCAAAAATACAACACTAATAAAGAAGATTTTATAAAAAGAAGATGGGTTATTAAAACGACTCACATACACATTTCTGGTTTTCATCGAGTTTGGGGTAAAAATCTGTGCGAGTATTTAACCATCAAATAACCTTGCAATATCACAACAAAGGTCAGGTTCATAGTTTCTACGACATTTACACTCATGACCCCTACATTTTGGATATTCTTTATATTATCTAAAATTATTGACGTACATTTTTTATCTAGTGCCCTAATTGTTGAATCAAGTTTATCTGTTTGAATCGGGGTGAAAGCCATAGATGTTCGAGTAGTTTAAATTCAAAATATTAGATTTTCCGGCTAGTTGTGACGGTTTAGTTATAAAACTAAAATATTTTTTATTGATTGGGGTTTATCGATCTCAGCAGAATATTGGCTAAACTAAAGGTAAAATTATTGGAATTTTTTTCCACGCCATTGTTGCCCAAGCTTTCCGAATATAGACAGTTATCAAAATTATAAAATAATTGTATTTTTGCTTAAATAACTATACTTTTAAATATACATAATGTATTTATACAATTAGAAAATTCCATTTAAAGCTGTATTTTGATTTTATTACATTACTAAAATAAAATTATTTCACACTCTCTTTTCAGTGAAGACACGAAACGTCTAAAGTAATAATTCAAATAAAACTAAACTTATGGAAAGAAAATGTAAATCCCCAGCTTCGTGTAAACTGCTCCCTCCAAGTTTTAATATAAAGATGTCAGGACACTTAATTATTCCACGGCTTTGTGTGGTCGCTACCCTCTACCTACTTTATCTTCTTCCGTGGCGTGACAAAATTATGCACGTGATTTCAGCGTTTCTCTACTAACTGATTTCAGGTTATTATTGACAAGCTAATTATAGGAACAACAACTAGCGCCGGCAACTCTAAAACATCAAGATTCCAATAGTCAACTAGACGTGAAGGAACTCCTAGTAGGAACGCGACAAATAAATGCGCCCAAGTTACAGCCTACATCTCCTTTTATAATACAGTATATATTAGGCAGTATTAACAAATATTAAAATCAGGTTAAAATATTTGTTTGGAGAAAATGTAATTTAAATAATATTAATCTATCAAATAAATAAAGTCATTATCTATCACTCACAATGGTTCATTAACAAATATACAGGTGTACCCGAACTCTCTGGACCCCTTTTGTGGATATGTTCGTGGGATCCAGACCAACGTATTTCACTATATAAACATGGGTCTACGTTGCTTACTTTTTCATCTGTCTGTCTGTACTGTTTTTTACAAAATACTTAATATTTTTAAAAGTAGAAAAGATATTGAGCTCAAACTTTGTATACCTATTTGTTACATAACCTTTCATCACTGTACGAAATATTATAACATTATTTTAAATGATTACAAAATGGTGGCAGTTTATAATTTTTAATTAGGTCTATACAAGAACCACCTAGAAATACGTTTTCCTTTTTTTGTCAATATCTCTATTATCCTTTGAGCTACAGATAAAGTAAAAAGTTCAATGTGTTTGTCATTAAAAAAGTAAACGTTTTTGTTTCTTGTAATTTTTTTTGTAAAGTTAGCGGTTTTTGAGATATTTGACATTAAAAATTATAAACGGCCACCATTTTTAAAATATTTAAAATAATGTTCTAATTTTTCGTACAGTGATGAAAAGTTACGCAAAAAATAGGTATACAAAGTTTGAGCTCAATATCTTTTCTACTTCCAAAAATATTAAGTA
>JAGFPH010005079.1:38497-52722 GCA_018207615.1 Philaenus spumarius
TCATTTGGTTTTGCCTCACGCTGAGGTGAAATGAACTATAACCACCATTTTGTTTTTTTACAAAATACTCAATATCTTTGGATGCAGGAAATAATATACTGAACGCAAATTTTGGATACAAAATTGGTATGACATCTTTTACCTTTCAACAATAAACCTTATCGTTTTTCATATATTTTCAAATTGAGGGCCATTTAATGTAAATTATCTCGAAAACCGCTAACTTCACAAAAACATTTTCAAGAAAAAGAAAATTTATCTTTTTAGCGGTAAACATAACGGTTTAAAAAAAAATATTTCTGTAAATATAATAGATAACCTGGTTATCGTAGATGAAAACGTAGTTCAACACATACAACGTAGCCATAAAAGGGTAAAAGATGTCATTCCTAAATGCCTACCCTAAATGTGCATTCAACATATTTCCTACATTAAAAGATATTAAGTATTTTGTAATAGTAGTTTACGCAACGATTGTATTATGAAGGCCTTTAAGCCACGAGTGAGATGTAAGTTGGAACACGAGCGAAGCGAGTGTTCTAAATATCTCACGAGTGGCTTAAAGGCTGAATACAATCGTTGCGTACACTAATTTATCTACGACCAAAAATATACAGGGTGTAAAAAAATAAGAAGTGTGTAATAATTCTTCAATTTGATACCCTTTTAACAGGAGTGAAATTCCTCAAAATACCCAATGAAAACATTCTCGGAAAACGAACTAACACCATTTCTAGTTTTCCACTCCATAAACTGGTTATAAACCTTTTCATAACGAAATTTAGATTTTTCTGGCAACAAATTGTTCAGAGCCGAATTTGCTTTTGTATTAATTTCCTCTAGAGTTAAACAAAATTCATCACTATCACTCATGTTTGCGGAATGCGTCAACTCACGTTTGAGGTTAGTTACAATAACACACTAACATCCGGAACGGATGGGTACAATCAGCTGATGTACGAATAGCGTTATTTTTATTACAACTCTACTTCCGTCAAATGACGAGCTCTCATTGGTCTAGAGCCTATTATGTAAAGTGACTCCTGTTAGGTAAAGATATCATTACCTAATCGGGTTGGCTTTTTTTTTGTAATGTACCTCTTTCTGATGTTACTTGTAATAGCGTTATTGGTGTTTATTGCAATGGTCGTAGATAAAATACATTTACAGACAGACGAAAAAATAAGCACTAATGTTTATATTGTGAAATATGTTTGTCTGGATCCCAGGAACATATCCACAAAAGGGGTCCAGAGAGTTTGGGGACATCCTGTATATATAGCAAAAAAAAAATTGTAATTAACTTTAGAAAATTAGCAAGTTTGTTTATCATTATTGTTAAAATATAAATTCGCAATACACAACTGTCCACATAAATACTATAACTTGTCAAAATGTTACTTTATATTTTAATTATAATTTTTTTATGTAATAGAAAATAGTTCCTGAAATTTATGTGTGGTAAAATAATCAAAAGTATAATCTTGGTACATGTAGGGTAAAAGTTCTTCACGACAACCGAAGAGAGTCACGGCTCATAAAGAAAGTTAGGTTACAGAAATAGCAAAATAATATTTTTAAGGAATGTGTCTTAACTACTAGAAGCTAATTATTATACTATTTTTTGCGTAGGCTCGCTCTGCCCATATCACTGAGAATGATTAGTTAGCCAGGAACGGCGTGCGGTGTTTGAAAGAGGAACGGGTGGGTCGTCGCAACATCTGCGTAGTAGTTTAAGATATGTGACTTGATAAGAAGGAAAGCACATCATTTTGAAAACATTTAGGTCCAAGCAAACCAAATTTATTATTTTAAAAGTTTTACCTAATGCACTTATACAACTTAATGTAGAACCAATACAAATGTAGACCTAAATTAATATAAAGCTTATTACACAACTTTATGTTTAAAAATAGAAAAGGTGTTTAACATTGAAAAATGAACTTTTTGAAAACCACGCAGATAAAAACAAAAATGTTTACAAGTGTATATAATTTCCTCTCGTGTCCAAAGCAGAGTAATACAATTGAAAGGTCATCCATCACTATATAGGCAAAACCACAATAGCTATTAATAGGATAATGTAAGTCATATAGATCACGTGGTTAACACAATTACATGTTACACTGTGACAATGTTAAAACATAATGATTAGTCATATCATACATTAGTATGTATGATATTACAACGTGTAAGTACCTCTGTGGGGTGTATATACATGGTGCACTGAGAATTTATGTTGAGTTACGCTGTTTATTTTAGTTGTTGAGAGTAAACACGTTTATATTTAAAATATTTGTTCCAAAGAATTATTGTTACAAGATGGAATTTTACTCAACATTATTCGTAAGTGATAATACTTATATCTATTTATCTATACTACTAGAAGGATCTGCCAACTTATCGCTTCGCTCACGAACTACCATGGCGACTCTTGATGAAGCAAAGGCAAACAGATTATTGACTACATTGATATTTTACAAAATACAAACACTAAAACAGGATTTAACTTAGATATTGAAAACTAACTGCACTAAGTTCATAATCCATTTATTTCTTATTGTTTTTAATTACGAATCTAATTACAATCCTAACAGTATTTCACGGCAAAGAAATTGATGGCCTATATTGGAAGATAATAATTTTATAAATCTTACACTAGACCAAACTTAATAAATTGTGATTCATTGGAATGCGTTTGTTAATTACATTGAAGAAATAATTGCCAAAGAATCAACTGTTTGAAAAACCCCACTGGAAATTGTGATAACTTACTTAAAAGTAAAACAAAGTACGAAGGATATTCAGTGAGAAAATTTTCTTATTGGAAACTATCTTTGGTTACACGAAACGACAACAAAGTTATTAAATTAGGCACACTAGACATCTAAAAATATGTTTTACACCAAAAAATCTTTTATTATTGCATATTTATACTAAACAAAAGGACAGGATAGGAAGTTTCAATTCCCAACCCCACGATTGCTCCCTGCACAAGGTGTATCGGAATAAATGTGAGTAAACAAATATTTTGCTAACACCACCATAAAAACCTTGACTACGACAAGTTATATTAAATTTAACTTTTTCCGATCAATTATTTTCGGGGTTGAAAATTTAAATGTGTAAATACAGCAGTTTTGTTGTTACCTGACCTAACTGGTCGAACTCTTGTGTTTGGCTTTGTGTTTTAATATATTTGTATAAAAGTAACCAGATAGTGCTGTGTATAATGACATTTCGAGATCCAAAAGTCACTACCATCGAGGAAATGAAATACAGTAATAGCCTTACATACTTCTTTAAAGGCTAGTCTAGACTAATGTTGGTCTCAAACGTGGGATAAAAACCGTACCGGTAATTGTTGAGAGCCAAAACAGATTAAAATATGTTCCGCGAATTTATTTAAAAAAAGTTTCATCTTTACATTTCTTTCGCTTACAATTTAATTTATGTTTACCAGTATATACAACTGAAAATACGATATTTTAATAATTTATTTAAACATATTGAACTTTTCATCTAAATTTGATAAGTAGGATTTAAATTTATTCGAAATAAACACAATTTATTAATTATAATTTGTTACATATATACTATTTATTAATTCTCAACTGTAATCTTTATGAAAACTCTTCAGAGACTACAGTTGAAAATAAATAAATAATTCGACCACGCAGCTGAACCGCTGACGTGAGTTGAGCAAATTTCCAAAATTAAGTTTATAGACCGATATTTTAGGGTTTCGACCAACAATTTGGGAAATAGGTCTATTCGCGACGGTGCTGAATAGCTGCAAAATGGTTCGCACGCCATTCCACATATTGGGATTGTCTTCAATACACAAAGCATTGCGTGCTTCGCACGCCATTCCACATATTGGGATTGTCTTCAATACACAATGCATTGCGTGCTTCGCACGCCATTCCACATATTGGGATTGTCTTCAATACACAAAGCATTGCGTGCTTCGCACGCCATTCCACATATTTGGATTCTCTTCAATACACAAAGCATTGCGTGCTTCGCACGCCATTCCACATATTGGGATTTTCTTCAATACACAATGCATTGCGTGCTTCGCACGCCAAACCTCGTATTAGGGGTATTTTCAACACATAAAGCATTGCGTGCTTCGCACGCCAGCCCCACGGTAGAATCCACCACATTTTCTTTGAACCGGGTACTTCTATGGTATTTCACGTTTTGATCGATTTTGGGGGAACCAAGCGAGCTATATGGTCGCGTAAAAAAACAAAATGTGCAGAATAACATCTTACATTTATATTTTTAGAAAAAACTCTAAAAAAAATTCATTCTCTTGGTAAAAATCTCAAAAAATAGTTACTTCCGGTCAAAAAACTTACTTCCGGTTGTTGGATTTTTTTGGCTAACGAACTCGTCCGATCCACTTACACAACCAACACGTGTATCAAATTTGGACCAAATCGGACTTAAAATGCGACCGCTAGAGTGCGAACACATATATACATATATATATATACATATATATATATGAATTTTAATGACACCCCAAAACGTGTTCTGGGGACCATGATCGGTGCTCATTTGCTACTCCCGACCTTGGGTCTCACCATAAGGGCCACTGCAATAGCTCATTTTTCCTATGGAAATTCGCTAATAAACAACATTATGCAGTTCCAAGGCTATCAACAATGAATACAAATTAATTTATTCGGAGTTTGTAAATTTATTTGAAATTGCATACACAATAATCATTGTTCTCTTCACAAAATGATATACCATTTTGAATAGTACATAAAACCTGTGTATTTAAATTCCCCTAAGTCAGGAATTAAAGGAGGGATTCCTTCCCCTAGACGTGAAGCAGTAACAAATATTTCCCCTTCAGCAATGTATTCTGAGATGTGCAAACACAATGAACAATAGGAATCTCCCAACACAACTCAAGTGGTCATTGTGATGAAATGTACCGACTGATGCTTGCGTAGAATTTAAACTCTTTATCCGTGTTTATTATAAATGCATGGCAAATGAAATGTTTTCTTAAGATCATTGAGTCGTTTAACGGCTTTCGTTGGTAAACTGAAACTTATAAAACCTTTTTGGAACCACAATACCTGTCCCTTTGAAAAATAAGGGCACGATTAGAAGGGGTAAACTAATATTTTTAACTTATACGTATTGTTTGTTGTACTTTATTTCTAAAGCTTATAAGAAGACAAATTGAACAAAATTGTGGCCGTTAAAATTGTAAGGAAAAGTAATAAAAGATCAAAATTTACTACTTGATGCGGTTTTAAACTTCCTTAATTGTTTGGAATTAATACCAATTATGATTGATAATGAAACACAGCTATTTTAAGTGTGCATTTACTAATTTGTTAAAAGATAATTATTTCGATGTAATTAGTTATCTGTCAAAATTTAATTAAAACTTAATAATCTCTTAAAATAATGTTCACTAATTTCATATCTAATTGCAAAAATCACGTCAAATTGCAAAATAGCAGAAAAGTAAGAAACAATATTTATCCTACATCAAGATACACGAACAAATTTAATCCTTTATGTTGTATCTCTAAAGTGGCAGGTTTTCCGGTAGCTAAATAAAGAATTTAATTAAACATAAAAAAGTTAACACATTATTTTACCTACCTATAACGTAATTATTGCGATATTTTGACCTTTCTCACTAATCACGCAATGTTCGTAACGTTGTCATAATGCCTACAGAACTGAAGTTTGGTAGGTTCGGACTCCTTAGACAGTAAGTTCTCGCTAAGGAAGGATGTTTACCAATTTCATGTCTGTCGTAAAATTCGCTAATATCTTAAAATTATCATCTTTATTCATTCTATCCCGAAATTCTATTTAGTATGTGTATCTTGATTGTTAGATGATAGAGTACGTTAAAGTTGTTAATCTATGTAATCTAACACTCAAGAGACACATATATGATATAGAATTTCGAGTATTTAAAGTTGTTATTAATAATCTATGTAACCACTGAAATAGCTAGAAAAACAAAACAAAGTAACCTGAAGTTAAGCACTGTTTTAAGCTAGTTTTTGATAGAGCTATTCCTATGCAATGGTAAGGAATATTTAGTAAGATGTAGTTAAAATTATATTTATAAAACCTGTTTAGAATTTGTAGATATCACAATATTTATGTGAAAACATGACAATGTCTGTGAAATAAGTATCATAAGTGTTATTTTATTTTAAATTCTTTTAACACCGAAAACTTTTTTTTAAATTAAAATCTTGAAAGTACACAGCAATTAACTAAAATAATTTTCCTCTATAATCAGAGCTCTTATTTATAAAACATATGTATAAAATAAACTATAATTTGGCTAAAGCTCCACCATTTTTCTACTTGAAAAATTGTTTCTTGAATTATCTGCATTCGGATATTAAGTAAAAGTTCTGGAATGTAAAATTAAAAATTATATATAAAGTACAATGTCAAAGAATTGACGGCGTAAAAACATAATAGCCATTTTAATGACTTAATTTAAAAGATTTTCTAAAACAACTTAATATTTTACCCTTAGTCATCAATGTAATTAAAACGGGATAACAATAAATTAAAAAAATTTTGAATAAAAATTCACTTTTCAAATTGAATTCAAAATGTACATATTATTTACAGTGTTGTATTGGAGAGTAAATATTAGGCAACTTGGGTTTTTATACATCGTGTTTTTCTATTTGCAGATATAACTGAAAAACATTCTCCTTAAAGTAAAAAAGTGTTTATTTATACGCTTATAAGGAAGATTGGACAATATAAATTCAAAATACATAGAAATGAAATCGATGCTCAACACGTGTTGTCATTGCGTTACAGTCCAATATGTTCCCCTGTCGCGGAGGTAGGCAAGTTGTAAACGTGAGGTGAATGTGGGAGCCGGCTTTTGGCGAGGTTTCTGCCCCTGTCAAGGCATGTTAGGGCCAAATATTGGAACCTTGTCTGTTAATAATGTTATTGCATTTGTAGAATATAATTTATATTAGGTCTTTTGGGGGTTTTACGGAGATTTTTTAACCGTATTTGCTCAAACGCACAAACTATCGGAATTCCATATTAAGTTATTGAAAACATTATTTTAAATCATCGTTGATATGTGTTTTAAATCATCTAAGTTCTGTAGATTTTATTAAAACATTTTTTTCTAAAATGAATTAAAAAAGTGATAGATTATAATTTGCTTTGAATAGGGATTCAATTGAGGCTGTTTAATGTAAATTACGTGAAAAATTTTATTGGTAACTACAGGGAGTTTTAGATGGAATCTCCCAAACTTTAAATACTGAGTTGTATGATTAATAATAATAATAATAATAATAAATAGTGCTTTATTGCACAATTACAGCAATGATCATTTCTTGATCGTCTGCTGGGTCAACAGCAACAGGTACATAATATAATATCCTCCTAACACAATCATACAAAATTATCATATAATCTGAACTAACCTAATCTTATCGCCTTCATGCATTCATTATAGACTCAATATTATAACAAAACAAAAAATAACACTCTATATAACTTAAATTAACATGATAATCTAATCCTCTTAATACATTTACCACAGAATACTAAACAATAACAAACAAACAAAAACAGTCTATGTAACAAATTTAACTTAATTACTATCCATCCTCTTAATTAATGTTTTCATTATATAATACTAAATGCTAAACAATAAACAAAAATAACTACCTATATAATTGAAGTTAACATAATATTTAATATTTGTAACACATGAAGAGAAAGAAAGCGACAAGCTGAGTTGTATGATTAATTTAGAAAATAAATCAAAGCTGACTACAACTTGTGTACACCATCTTTAGTATTATACAGAACTGTAACCACATTATTATTCCTTACGTGTACCAAAGTAAAGGATTTATTGACCTCTAAGATCTACAGACACGGTCTCCTTCTAAACAAAATGTAATACTATCTTTATTATTTTTTAAAGTTTAACTATTTCTTTAAAATATTGTACAACTATTTTATATTAAACGTTCCGCTTTTTGCAAGACGTATTTTTGAAGTTTAAGATTTTGCAAGAGGTATTAGTAATATGAACTAAAGAGATTTTTTAAAAATTAAGATTGCTGGAAGTAAAATAAACTACATCCACAGTACACGTTTTTAAAAAAGAAAAAGAAAAATTAATTGTTGAAAAATTGATTTTAGCGAGTAGAATTATTTGATTTTACTTACACGTATTATATACCAAACCAAAATTAGAACTACTTAAACATTGCAAATAAGTTTAAAAACTAAACTATTTTGGGGGCATATACTACTCAAGGATAGATTTAACAAAATTTACAGTATAGAACACAAATACGATGTTATACATTCCAGAATTAAATGCATTTTTAGTACATTAATAGAGATAATAACTAACTCAGAATACTGGCATATTTTATTTCATATATTCTAGTGTTTGTAAACTTGTAAATTATAATATGGAAAATATATGAATTTTTTATTTTATAAAACAAACTTGAATTGCAAAAATTATTTGAAAATAATACAACTCGTATAAAAAATAAGACCATATTTTATTAGAACAAGCAAATGATCTGACAATCATTATTATTATTACAAATCTATGTCAATATATTTTTATGATTTGAATGAGTTAACAATAGCCATATTATTTTACTACCTTATTAATAATAACAAAATTTAGGATACAAAATGGAAGTACATTATGCAGGCGTGGTGTTTCAATTTCATTCATAAAATAATTAATTAAATAATAGTGAAACAGGATTGACGAAACTGCTTTTTAGTTAGTGTTTTTTTATAGTTTCCGAATTAAAATTTGTCTTAACATTATAATACAATTTTGAGAGTCTAAATTCTGTTATTGCAATTTAGGAGAACTTTATTGTTAACCCCAGAACCAGCATATCGCACGTTTCGTGCCATCAATCCCGGCTACGACAACACATTTGTAATGCGTGATTGTATTGAATATTTGACCCACTAAAAATCTTCCAATCTCGAAAAGTCAAACACCATTGGAAAGGTAATGTTTCAAAATTTAATTGTTGTCTTTCAAATTTCTTTCTAAAACGTATATTTACACACGTAATCATCATTTTAGTTTTTGAGTTTTCTAAAAGCACATGTCACACCAATTAAATACGCTGAAATGACCGTTAATTTCCAGTTCCTATGTCCCTCCTTACAGCCCGCCCAGTATTTTTTCTGACTTATATCTATACACTGATAGATGCATCACACTTTCCCCTATCTAAAACAGTCATCCAATCAAAAATCTGACAAATAGTTCTAAAGTTGTGTTACGTTTTGTAGACCCTTGCAATTGGTCAGTTTTCCAACCAATAAACAGCCTTACTAATTACACGTGATATCTTTGTGATAGAATTCTATTTTTAGAAATTTTTTGATATATATGTGTAGAGAATACTTCAAGCTAACATTTCCTGTGAACCAAATATGTTTTGCTCGAAAGGTTTGTTGTCTATTAGCGTGGGAATGAGAGCGTTTTGACGTTCTCAAACCAAGGCTGTAATTTCAAATTAACGGTTATTCCCCATGCAGCTTCATATCCGACCGTTGTATACCAAGCATGAGAGGAATGTTTCTATATTTCTCCCCATTTTTGTTATTCAAATAATTATAAGTGAAACACTTTTATGAAAAGATAATTTACGAGTATACAGTTCAATTCTTTTATTTATTCCTCTACACTTTTTTATGATAATATTTCATTTTTGGGCAATGTATATATTCATAAATTACGTTTCAAACGGGGCATAGTTTTGATAGCAGTCTTGTGGTATTAACATAAAAACTGGTGTTTTTAAAATAATAAATTTGAAATTGATAAATATTTTTATACAGTTCTATTTAGAACTAAATTATGTAACTTTTTAACATTTATGGAAAAAATTACAACAAATGTTTACTACTTTTTATGTAGACCTAAAGTTGAACTTATAAATTTCGTAACTGAACATTTTTTTGTTTCTTGAGCTAATAACTTTTTAAATTTTACATTTATAATTTTTTTACTAGCATATATAAATTCTTTAAACTTTTCTCTACAAAAAAAGCTTTGGAACACTTTTGTATTGGGGGTTCATTTACTATTTTTGGCGAATTTTTGAAAAAATGTTTGCAAACGCCTAAAAATCCATTTTTGTTATCATTGCCGGTTCTAGGGTTAAACACATTTATATGCTAATAGTCCATTCATGTTAGACAAATTACCTAAACAGCTCTTATAAACTAGGTATTTGGTGTGTGTGTTGTATTTTGCTACCGTAATAACATACTAAAAGCCCTCGCAAAACACCTGTGGTGCGGACGCCCTCTTGTAAAGGGGCGTCCATAACCAATATCAAAACAAAAAGTTCAATACAGTGAAACAAGCCATGGGTAAACTCAGTAGGAGTTTATTATGGTAGCCTAGCTTGGTAGCCAAATGCATCAAAGGCATCAGCAAGGTAATATTTAAAAATGCACATAAAATATAAATAAAAATAAAAAAGTTATGTTATTGGTATTACACTGTTCAGGGAGTTCCAATCTTTAATTAAAACAAAAATGTTTTTGTTAAACATCTCTTTATATCTTCCCTGACTCTAATTAGTGTTTTTTTACAAATTAATTGTCACAATTGTTTTCCAAATATTGCATTTTATGGATAAATGGTTAATTTGATTGAAAATTGTTAGGAACAAAAGTTATAGCTCTTTTGAGACAATCATTTTGTATTTATAACTTTGTTTATAGGATGAATAGTTTTTAAGTTATGGGGGAAAATGGTTTTTGTACATCATTTTTCACGATGGCGGCAGTAGATTAGGTTTTTTTGCAAGCACTTTTAATATTGCATTACAATTTAGCTAAAACAACATATATACCAAATCTCTAGCTTATAAGAGATTTTTAGGTAATGGGGTGATTTTGATTTAAAATGACTATAAATAAACTCATACGTTGGCTTTCTTTACTTTGGGTTTATTCTCGTATTTCCTACCAGTACCTCTGAGACAGTCAGATGTGAAATTATTATTTGAAAAATTGCATTACATTATATAAAACAAACTGGTAATTAATTGTATTCTCCAAATTAATATTACAAAAGTACACAACCAGTAAAAATATGAAAAGTATTTACATATATAATTTTAACTTGTAAATAATACTATGTAAAAATGCAAACTACACTTTAAAAGTTCGCATAAGCACTAATACAGCGTTTTTATTCGTATTTTCAACGTTCGTCTGTTTTGCGTAAATCAATATCCAGGAACGTGTCAATTTTCCACTCTGTTAAGTCACAGTTCTAATCCACCAAGTCACCGCTACACCCTTCAAAGTCAACTTCCCACCCCATCAAGTGCCGCTGCCTCAGTGTATGTTTATTTACTAAACGCGGCAGTTAAATGTGGTTATAGAATGGTGTAAGTAACTTAAGCTACAAAGTCTAATAGCTATCGTTGGCTGGCCTAAAATAAGATCAAAACTACTCCTTTCTAAATTCTGTTACCTTAAATCAGAGAAATCTCAGTTTCGAAATTACAAATAGTATATTTTCAATTTTCTCCTTCTTCCTTTATTTAATACTGACTGCTTTGTGGCCTAAAATAATATGCATATTTAGATAAAAGAGGCTTATTTCGTTTGTTATGATTGTCATTTTAACAGATAATAGACAATCGTCACCAGTTGAGTGAGACTGGTGAGGTCGACCTAGCTTGTTTTATTCGTCTATAGTCAGTTTGCACTGGTGCTGTTTTGTTTTGTTTTGTTTTAGTTTTTTTTAATTTTATTTCCTGCACTGTAAAAACGCCGCTGACACTGTTTTAATGTAGAAAGCCGCTTACAAAGTTGATGCTGTGGGAAAAACTTAAGTGTACCAGTAGTGTGCTAAGTATAAAAATGACGAATGAGAACAAACCTCGTTCCATCAAGCGAATGGATGACGTCATTGTCACCTCATCTAAAAATTGTCGTCAAATCAATAAGAAAGACAATGATCATTTGTTTTTTTTTATGTGAAGGGGGCATTTCATTCAGAGTTTGTTCCACCGGGTCAGAAGGTTAATCAAGCTTTTTTTTAAAAAAAAGACCTGATTTGTGGCTGATAGCGGACTGGTTTTTCACCACGACAATGCACCTGAACACACATCCATCTCTGTTCTCCAGATTTTAGCAAAAAATTCATGGTTCCACTGTCCCACGCACCTAACTCACCTGACCATCGTATAATTTTTTCTATTTCCATGTATGAAAAATGGTATGAAAGCAGGAAGCAAATTTTCACAGCCGCACGTTGTTTAAACTCGCCATCATAAAAAAAGAAAAGAGAACAAAACAGCACCAGTGAAAACTATCTGTACAGACGAAAAATAATCCAGGCCGACGACACCGGTCTTACTGAACTTGATACGAGCTGCACTATACATGCCTAGCGGCAGGAATGAGTAGGGCCTACTACAAAAGCCCATCCGATGGCAGCGCAATTCCGGTTACTTTTGGGTAAGCCTGTACCATTAATCGCGGAATGTCAAAAGCATGGACTTCATTTGCATCTTAAATTGTTAGAAGTTGTTATGAAAAAGCAGCTTTAAAACTTTTTTAAAATTTAAAAATAATCCATTTTTTGAAATATTCAATCCAGAGAGAATTTTTTAAAACTTCAATACGTTCAAGTACAGCACTTTTCTGAAATTCTGCAAAAAAATGTATATGAATAAAATCCTACATAGGTTACTAAATAGATTATACATTTAATCTTAGTAAAAGTTATTTATAAGCTAAATCATGACAGGATCTCACACTTTTTTTAAAATAACTGTATTAAATACAACACATTATTCATAGTTGACGAATCTAGTAATAGTTTAATAATAATCGATACTTAAACATTTTTAAAATTCTTTCCTTTTCAATGCACACATATACCTGCAAACAATCTAATAAATCTCGTCTCCATGAATAGATATGGAATTTAATTTGCATATTTTGTCAGAATAGAGATGCGAATACACATTCGTCACCTTTTTACAATTCCATTCAAGCTCTCTAGAAATATTTCTTCTTGGAAACAAGATTGATCTGTACAATATTAAACTATGAAGTTATTTGGTGTCGATGTATTTAATATCAAGACATTCACGCTCTACACTTTACAGTTTCCACTTTTTCCACTCGCATAATATTGTTTTTAGTCATATATTTATTCATTTTATCTTGTAGGAACACTTTTCTGGCAAGGATTTTATATTTATTTAAACATTAATTGATATCATTTTTTTATTTTTCCGCTTAGACACTTCCTCAGCAAGGGATATTTAATTAAATTACAAGTGAAAAAACATAGACCAAGACCGGGAGTTGAACCCGGGACCTTCAGGTTTCCGTCCTGACGCTCTAACCATCTGAGCTACCCTGATATCTACCGATATTGGTCAATGTTATCCCACTTACGCTTCGCTTTAAAATTATTATTTTTTTAAATTTATAACTTGTTTTAAAAACAATTGAAATCGAGTTTTAATTAAATGATTAACGCATTTATTATAACAATGGAAGGTAGTTTAATAAGGCCAAAACATACTACAGATTTTCCTTTACATATTCTCGTATTTCTTACTACCTACGCTAATTGCCTTTAGTTGTCGTTTTCAGTGACAGTATTGTTGTTTTCAAGCTTAAGTTGGCAAATTTATTTCGAATCGTTTGTAACAATTACTAATGCTTCATAATAACAATAACTGTATTTCGGGCCCTCTTCTAACCTAAACTCGGCACCACAAGTCATCGCTACCAATGTGGAGGCACTCGCTGTAAGTACATTTTTAGTAATGTAAACAAATAATTTGTAATCAATTTTGGAAAACTTTAATGGACAGTTATATATTTTAAGGGTATTGCTATCATATTTTCAAACATTCACTGTTAATTGTAGGATATCTCTCTATATATAAAGCTGAGATATATATATAACTCACTCACTCATCACAGTATCTCGAAAATCATACCTCCTAGGAATGTTAAATTTTTTACACATATTATTGCTCATAGGCACTAGAGGCGCACTAAGAAAGGATTTTGAAATATTTGGCGTTTAAGGGGTGAAACAACCCATAAAAACCATAAATATTGGTTGTTTTATATATAAAAAACCATATGACCTAGGAACGTTGAATTAAGTACACATATTGCTC
>JAGFPH010005079.1:78993-100796 GCA_018207615.1 Philaenus spumarius
ATCGCATGATAAAATCAGTCACACCTCTTCTCCATTAATTATAACTTATCACAGTATCACGTCATTAACAAGATTCGTGCTTCGGGTAATGTTTTATATATTAAAATAACTCGGCACTTTATCATTTAGTGCAAGAATTAATGTATACGTTTGTGTATTATGTTTCTTACAACGTAATGATGTTTTGACCATTTCTCTTCTATTAATAATACTTATAATAATGTGTGTTCCTTTTCTCGCATATATTATATTTAATTGTTTACTAGCAGCTATGCAGGACACATGCTCTGTTATTTTTCACCCCTTTAAAAACTCTTTGCCCTACTTCCGAAGTGCGGGGATGATATCGTTCCGGCTTACCACTGACTACCGTTTACAACATCTGCGCGCGTATCCGCTTTATTAAGATTTGGAACAATGGCATTTAAAGTTGAATCCAAACGTTAAAACCACAACTGTCTTCGATAATAAAAGGAATTATTCTATTTAATGAGAGACGAGAAGAAAACGCTAAAAGTCGTTAAATAGAATTATGGCTACGTCACTGTGGAAATACTGTTTAATATGTTAGTTATATTCAGCAGTCACCTAGGCGTATAGTGATTGAGACTGAGTGAAAACGTGATTGACGTTTTCTAATCAATTTGAGGTATTTTTATTTTGCATTAAAACTCAAAAGCAATTTCTTTACCCAATATGTAATTTTTCGTTAGTTTGTGTTGATGAATCGTTATAGGTTTTCTTATTTTTTATATCTGTGGAATGTTTAGGACAATACCACAGATAAATGATATTCTTAACAGATTTATTGTTTCTAAAATAAGGAAAGTTTAGTACTTTTGGTCGAAATAATCTAGCAGCTTGTTTCATTGTATCCTCCTCATGTAGTATATGGGTTCCTTCCCTATACATAGTCCTTACAATAGAATTTACAACGCAATGTCGGTTGTAACTTCAATCCTATGGGGTATTGGGTTTTATGTTATTTCCAATAGGCCTAAATACGATAAGATTAATGATAAAATTCTAATGATTCCTGTACCTATACATTTTTATAACAATAATGAAAAAAGTGTTGTAACGCTTAAAAAATATAATGCTTTGAAATTAAAAATAACTTAATTAACTAATGATTGATAAACTTTAAGCTTCACAAGTGAGATGAAATTATTTAATAATTAGCTGACCGTGCGAAGCATTCGCATTATAACTTACTAACAGTGTTTTACTAATTCAAATCCATGTTAATAAGAAATAATTTTGTAATTGTTATTAGATATTTTTAAACTACTTACTAACTTGCAGAAGGTAAACAACAACAAATAGGTGTATCCACAATGCTGTTTATAACCACGCTTACAATTAATTAAAAATAGCAATGTAGTGGCCTAATGGCAGCTCTCCAGCTGGGTATTGTTATCATCAGTGTTGCCAACGCCAGGAAAATATCCCTACAACTTACTTGATCTTACATCACTGTTACTTTCGGATTCTTTAGTTTTTTTCTCCGTATAATATTGTATTTTGTATATTTTTCCGGTGTAGCGGTCAAGGGTCTGCTCCAGTAAAAATAAAATGGATTTTAATCCCATAAGAACAATGTTAAATTACAAACAATTTATTTAGTTTACTTTTTATCATAAAATTGTTTGCAAGGTCTCATTTTAAGCACAGTCACAATACGCGTCCGTCTTGCAATTTACATTTTTTTTAAAATTCTTTCATTTGTCAAGTAACTGACATTTAGTAAGTACAAAGTTAGAACACAATAAAAAATGTATGATGAAAAATAATTTGCAAGCCGGATCCGAAATTTTATAAAGAATATTCAGTTTTTTTTCAACACTCAATTAATTACAAAAGATAGACTTATAGAATGGTTTGAAATAAGGCAATGTCAAAGCGTTCAGCTGCAAGAAATTGCACTGTTTAGATAGGGATACAGTGATACCGGAAGTGCGTTTCCTGTTGCTTTCTCGTTTACTGGAGCAGACCCTTGAGGAAAGCTTTAAAATGATGCCTCATTCATGTAATTTGATGATGTTTTAAGGAAGTTATGGCTTAAGGACAAAAAAATGGCCTTGAGAATTAATATATGTGATGATAACAACAACACACATTTTACACACAGGTTTAAAAATCAAACCTGGTTCAACGACAAAGTCGTAATCCCCAGCAATAACAATATGTTCCTCAGCGAATCATAATTTGCTCGTTATAGATCAATATATATCACTGAGGATGTCGCCTTTAACTTTGAAATGCTTTTCACTGTTAAACGCAAGTGTGAGAATATTTGTTATTTCTTTGTTATCATTAATTAATTAAGTACGTTAGTTTTCATCTCAATAAATATAATTCAACAATTTCTTCAGATTTTTATACATTCCGTGTAATATATCTAGGTCGTAAATGAGGATGTTAAGGATGAGAGATCCATTAATGCATTAAACTTGTTCCTCGGTCTATTTCGGAAGGCGTATCACAGCCCTAGATATGATTGTACGACATTACTACCTACGGGTTACACTCTAAAGTGTATATGTTTTTATTAGGCCTCAATATCTACTGTTTGTGTTTTTCGTAATGAAATAATATTATTGTATTCGTGTATTTAAACAAATTTCAAGTGAAATCAATTTTTGAATTAAAATGTGTTTTATAATATCTTTAGACCCGATAATTAGACAATTTTTTAATTGTAGCTAAACCCTATAACCCTATTTCTGTGAAAAGTATCCACAATCGTCTCTTTGTTGAAGATTTATTATATTTATTATATATATATATTTATTGTATTGGTGTACAATTAAGTCTTGAGACGGTTTAATATTTCGTATATAAGGAAAATATTTAGGTAGATGTGATTGAGGTACCTACTCTATGTAAAAATACTATTTTATCAAGATTTCAAAAAAATTATCATCCATCTTGGATCCGCCATTTTAAATGTAACTTTGTTTTTTTTTACATAGGAAGGTGGTCATGTGATACATCATTTCGATGTAGAATTTTAAGAAAAAAACAACGGTGAAATTTGCACATCCATATCTTTAACCGTTTAAAAATGGCGACCAAAAACAATGTGCCACACAACGATATTTGGGCGTATTTAAAATGTTTGAGTTACAGCCATTTTGATTTTTTCGTAATTGATTTCGAGTGGTTCAACCAAATATCGTTGTGTGGCATATCATTTGAAACCTTATTTAATTATGAATCCAAAAAGAATAATAATTAATATTTAAACAAAATTAATACAGCAAAATGGGGCAAAATCGGAAAACACGATTTAGTAGTTTTTTGGCCGCCATTTTTAAACGGTTAAAGATATGGATGTGCAAGTTTCACCGTTGGTTTTTTCTTGAAATTCTACATCAAAATGATGTATCACATGACCACCTTCCTCTTTAAAAAAACAAAGTTACATTCAAAATGGCGGATCCAAGATGGCGGATACATTTTTTGAAATCTTAATAAAATAGTATATTTACATAGAGTAGGTACCTCAATCACATCTACCTTAAAATTTTCCTTATATACGAAATATTAAACCTTCTCAAGACTTAATTGTCACCCTGTACAATAAAGTCAATAGCTAAACAAAATTATAAATATTAATTTAGGCACAGCCGACTGGATAGCTTATGTTAGTTCCAAAATAGCAACAAATTGTAGCGACAGCGGTTTTAGAATTAATGATGCAACTGAATTCAATTATATTCCAATTAATAAATATATATCGCTTGTTGAGGTTACATGGGTTTGTTCTTTTAATAATCTAACACATTAATTATTAAACTAAGTATTATGTGTCCAGGTTATATATGCGTATAAAATGAAATCAGTTAATTCCCAGGATAGTTAATCATCACAGTTTTGAAAAATAAATCTATATTTCGGTCAAAAACTTAAAAAACAAGAAACTAAGTTCTGTGAAGGGTGTTATTACGTGTGTCACAGTTTATAGTATCCGAATGAAATGTAATTTACAAATGTTTGACAATTATAAGAGTTAAGCTTAGCGGGAAAGGGGGTGCGCCTGAGAAGAACGTAGTTTCTCTTAACTTAACTATTGTAATAATAATCTGAACTTTCACATTAGTGTTTTCTTCTTTTTTTCTCTTCTAAAAATAGTAGATTTAATACATTGAAAAAACATAAGCATCCAAAAATTCATCTTAAATGAATTCAAATAAATCGTTTAAACAATTTACTAAATCAGCAGGTGTTGCTTTACCTTCGGGTCTTCATAAAAGCAATTAATTACAAGCCTCATCCCTTATACCTTGACTAAACAAGCGTAAAGTTAAATTACTACCCTCAGGTGTATAGTTGCATTGTTATTAGCTACAATTACCGTGTTCACCCTGACTGGTTTAAATATCTGTAATGACTAAGGGTTGTTTGTAAAGTATCAAATATACAAGAGTGAACTACAACCTGCTGTTAATTAATTCTTAACAGCGAGTATTGATTTAGCGATATTTTCTCCGTTTATGTTTCTGCGAAAATTGTACGGACAAAAGAGGTTGATAAAAATGGATTAATTCAGTGTCCGACTTATCGAATGAACACAACTAAATGCCTACAAAATAGTACTAAATAGTAAATAATATATCTTGTAGTGCCATAAATCAACTGAACCACTGATTATATGTTAGAAGTTTTTTGTATAAAATATAATCGTAATTGGGGAAGAAGAATGGCTGAAGAGTCGCTCATACAAAAATAATCAGTCAAACTTTATATTTATCAGGATTGGAAACGGTGACCATGATTTTTGACGTAAGTTACGCTAACCTTTCTGATAAAAGACTGTCCACTATAGTGACACTTTATCCAGATTTTAAAATAACTAATATTAATATTTAAACTATCAAAACACATTCTCAGTGACTACGAGCTAGTCTTATTAGTACAGATTAGTAAAGAGTTTCACTTGTATATTTTTAACGTCTAACTATATGCTTTCAACATTCTGCAACTTACTATGAGTACACTCTGCTACTTTGACCAGCTACTTTCAAAGAAAATTGTTTAATATTTTTATTTTTATTAATTTGCTTGCTACGGGCAACAAAGCAGGTAGCGTAATTTTGACACCGGTTTATCTGCCCTTTTAACCTACTCAACTCGTGTGTTTTTTTCATTATGGCCATTGCACAAAGATACTACTCAGAAGTCAGCATTTACATATTGCTACAATATCATAAGATACTACTGCTATACAAGCATGTTCGCTCAGTAAGATGAAATTTGCTAAGCATTTACATATTGCCAACATTTTGTTGGCATTTTTCCTAGGGCATTATTAGTTTAACTTGTATTGTTTGGTAACCATAAAACATAACGTGCACCTTAACACGTTCTCTAACATTTTTGTTTTTTTTTTCTATGACACCATTGAACCTAAAAAAAGTAAGGTAATTTTGAATCTCCACAACATCAGCTGTAAAAACTTACTCAAACAGTCCAGTGACCAATATGTTAATGTATCTCTAACGGTATGGCCAGTGTAAGTCATATTAATTTACTAAGAGTCGAGCTTTACTTATTAATTAATGAACTAGAAAGGGCATAACCCGTGTAATTCCGTAAATTAAAATTTTTACAAAAATTTTGTTGTTGGAATCTTGATCGTATGCAGTGCAACCTTCAATAAGTTGGGACGAGCGGGGCGTTATCTACGGAAGCGACTGTTGAACCCTGACTTGTCCAGAAATGCGAACCGGGAATATTATGAATTTGGGTTTTTCTAAAGGAAACACATTACGCTAAACACGGGTGTGTCAGCCATGCAATTCCCAAATAGTAATATTAAATAATGCTTACGTAATTTAAGTCTAAAGTTAAAGGAAAATTTTTAACTTTCTCAAAAGCCAGAATGAAAGGTGTTTTTGGTTTAATAAAGAGTAGACCTAAAAGAAAGGTGAAATAAGAAAATAACGAATTTCAATATTAGAGAAGTTAATTGAAGTCGTCAAGTTTAATTGTCATTTAATTATAAAATAAATAAAGTTAAGTAAAATGTAATCATAACAAGTATTTGTAAAAGGAAAGTTTTAAAGGAAAATCAAAGAAAAGTTTAAATATTATTATAGAAAAAAGGGTAAGAGGTTTCACACCTTAGATTCAAAATAAATAAGAAAATTAAATTTTTTAAGATTATAATAATTAAAGTTAAAGTAGTAGAGTATAATAATGTATGTACAACCCAGAATACCAAATAAATTTCGGGAAATTTGTTAAATCAAAAAACAGAAAAATCGTAACTTTTATAAGTCCTATAACTCCAAGGAAAACAAAGGAAAATTCACAAAATGGCGGCTAGTACATAATTTCGCAAAGGACTACAGAATAGAAGAAAAGAAAATCGCGAGTTAGAAAAACTGGAAAATTTTCCCGGAAAACGTAACGAGAAAGGCATGTGCGGGCCTCGAGCGAGAACGCGAAGTCGTATGAACACCACTCGAATTCGTAAAGGAAAGGGAAAATTCAAGGAACCAGAAAAGCTCACTCACGGGAAAAACAAACGACGCCACGAGGAATTAAAGACAAAAGAAGGAGAACAATATAGTGGTTCTAAAAAGATAACAGGCTAGAATGGGCGCGGAATTATCGACCAATTATAAACGAGATAGGGTAGTACCAACCTAATAGGGAAGTTAATTAACGAAAACAATAGAATAAAGTAGATAAAAAGTACAATAGAATAATAAAAATAACCTGGATAATTTATGGAAAATTAAGGGAAAATATCTGGAGAAGAAAAACCCCGGAAAAATCAAAGTTAATGAATAAGAAAAACGTATATAGTGTATGTTACTTATGGTTGGTAACAGATCTAGTGGAAATGGACACTATATAAGTGCGGCACACTATGTCCGGAGACTCTTTATACTCTTCAGACTCTTACGAATTATAAATCTTCAATGTAGAGTACTTGTCACGCTGGACTCTTAAATTTTTACTCTCTTAGATAATTGGACGTAGAAAATTTTACTACGTTTAACATAAATGGAAAATTAATATCAGTTATAAATTATCAGTTTTTACTGCAAGTTAATATAGTTCACTAATGAGAAAAGTTGCGATGTTCGTATTTGATCAACATTTGTCAAATAATATTGAAACTACGAGGACTTCAATGAAGTAGTAAATCGACTTCATTATTGGAACTTTAGGAACTAGACTGGCGAGCCTATAGGACATGAATTGTTAACAACGCTGGAACGGAACGAGCAAATCCCAGACACCAGGAAGACATCTCTAACCATCAATCACATGTATTTCAGCCAAGTACAAGTTTAAAATCAACACGACTACAAGATCACAGCACGCTGTACAACTGCAATAGACTTCGGGAACGAGAGCAACTCAACCCTGCTAGCCAACCTGCAGCATAAAAACATCAGCACCGTTAAAGACGGCCAACTTAAGCGTCGCTAAAAGGTCTGTGAAAAGCGTACTTACGATACTGCCCCCTATAAATTTGCCTGATTAGCTTCAATTAAATTTATTACATATACTGGGTTAGGTAGGTTATAGATAGATTGTTTTCTTTATGCAAATTTTAAAATAAAATTTGTAATACATTGTATTAAAATTAATTAAATTCAAGTAATAAAATTAATTGAATAATTAAATTTCATAAACGAAAAATAAAAAATAAAGATAATTAATTTAAATAATTCAAATCAATTAAAATAGTATATTTGTTGTGTCTTTATTAATTAATTAAGAAGAATTAAAGTTAAATTTATTTGGTTAAAAATTGTATTAATTGGGAAGGTACCAACAAAGAGAGAATATTTTGATTTATGTTTTTTAGTTTTGAATAAATTTTTAATTATTATTTTACAGTATAAACAAGTATTAGTATTCACTTACCTATTGTTTGCATATCCCATTACAATAGTCCCTAGTGTTTTAATTATAATCAAAGTGTTGCATTATAAAAATATCCAAAGCACAAATAAAGTTATTTACAAGGTCAGCTCCACTGTTCTCATTACCTTGAGGTGGATAATCAGTAAAATTAATTTCTTGTCTTCTAAACTGAGCTTAATTACGATTACTGGAAGATTAATTTTGAATAAATGTTTGGTCAAAATATTTAGACAGCTAAATATTAGACAACCAGTTATATCACCTAGGCCAGACAAAAAAGATAGCCTATTTCTTCCAGTAGGTGATATTAACTTATTATGCAGCTATTATAGAGCAAAAGTGTTATAGAAAAATTAGCTCTCAAAGAGGCTCCATAGTACGTTGTAGAACATACATTTGTTCAGTCAATAGCAGACTTTTTCATGTTTACTTGACAGTTTATGTGGCTAAATGTTTCGCTGCCATGTCAGCATCATCAGGCCAGTTCCCAGTTCGTGCGAAAACCGCACTCGTTAAAAGTAAATATAAAACGTTGTTTTGTTCCAAGTATAGTTCCTCGATGAGAGTACTAGAAGTCTGTTTCTATAACAATTAATTTAGAGTATCGATTTTTAATTTTTAGAAACATGTGTGTTTAAGAAGACCTATTGCACTCTGATTTATAGATCAACATACACTTTTATTCGGAATGAAGATTGAATTTAAACTGGATATAAAATTTACACATACAATAAAAAAGAAAACATCAATCATTTAAGAAGAGAAAATTTATATTCCTAACAAAAGAAAACTTTCAAAATATGCAAAAACACTAAATCAGACTTCGAAAAAAAAGTTGCAGTATTTTTACTTTCCCTTTCCTTCTACTCAAAAAAATATTACCATTGCAAATTTTAACAACTTCACTTTATAAGAAGTGCATCATAAAATTCATAAGCAAACCAGTGAGTTAGTAGTACCTTTTGTATATCATTTTATTGAATATTTCTATACTGGCAGGCACAACTACTGGAACACATTTTCATTTAAACACCTTTATAATCTAATACGTTTTAGAAAAGTATATACTATTATACATTTTCGTATTCAGCTAAGTACAGAGAACATTTGTGTGCATTTGATTTCTTTTACATTTACCACAAACAAAATAAATTGCGTCATAAATGAAAAAAAAAAACTACTTTTACAAATACAAATTTAAAAAGTTGGTTGTTTAGAAAAATGCAAAAAACATTTTATAATAAATCAAAGATATAAAAAGGTTTGACAAATTAGTTTTCTTCAAACAATTCAAAACTTTAGCCGTTTAGCTTAGATTCAGTATAGAGAACTAGAAAAAGAGTGAGCTAACTATGATAAATTATCTGTCTGCAAAATAGCTATACTAAGTCGGAAAAAAGCGGTAAAAACCAAAAAAATCTAAATTTTATGGCCTTCTGTATGAACTAAGGACTGTTCAATTCATATCGATTCTTATATCAGTTTAAAGATAATTTCAATACCAATCGATTGTTATACAGTGTGTAAATTAAGTATCGAAACAAATATGTATTTCTCAAAGTAAAATAGGTACAAATATTTTGTTTGTGGCATTGACTCTTAACAAACGTTCCTGATTTTCTGACATAAAAAAAATTTCAACCCCCTAAGGGGGTGGCGGGTAGGGGGTAACTTAATTTTTTAAATAGCAACCCCTATTGAGTGACCCTTCATTTTATAGGTCTTGTCACCCTAAAATCACTGATATAAAGATTATTTAAATCCGTTGTGTTTAAACAAAATAGCGGCCAAAAACTCTACGTTTGCAGTGAAGTCTCTTAATATGAAATTATTACCGTATTTAAATAACCAAAAACATCAATTAATTATGTTTGAATTAACAATGGTTGTAGTTATTACTCAAGAAATGTTTTAATACATCTTTTAGAAAAGTATCCCGAAGACCAATACGTTTTATGACTAATTTCAAATTTATGAGGATTTTTTAAGGTGATATTAAAATAAAAAAGACTTTTTAATTATAGGAATTTATAAGTAAAAAGGAGACATCTGAAACAAGAAAACAGAGATTTATTTTTATTTCAGCTCCATGGGAATGCAGTACACAATGTAGATAAGATGGGTTGGCTGAACAAAGTCCAAACTTGGAAATTTCCAATAACCCTTCCATGTTTGTTCTTGTTTGTGTTTGTTAAGCACATTCTTTGGAAAGTGTTTCATATCTTCATTCTTGTTTAGTTAATTTTGTAGAGAGGTCGGTATTAAATTGCTTCTGTAGTTTTGTTTAACAATGTTTTTTTTAAGTACAAAGCAGAAGATTGACATCCTCATCATTGTTGGGTATGGGGACAGAACACGTACGTATCATGAAACTTGTGAGTTATTTAATGAACTGTATCCTGATCATCAAATAAATCGATCTACAGTAAGTAGGATCTCTACTAAGTTGTTGGAAACAGGGTATGTAGCAAATAAACCTAAAAGTGGTCGACCAAAATCGGTTTTAACAGAGGAGAAGTCATTGGATGTGCTTCTGAGTATTCAAGAAAATCCTCACTCATCTACTCGTCAGCTCAGTAGTAATCTAGGTGTTAGTCACACTTCGGTACATAAAGTTCTAAAGGCCAAAAATTTTCATCCCTACAAGGTACAGCTAATACATGAATTGAACGAAGACGATTTTGATCGTCTAATTCAATTTTGTGAAGAAATGATGCATCGGTGTATCCAAGATCCGTTATTTAAAACGAAGATAGTATTTTCCGATGAAGCCTCTTTCAGCCTCAACGGACATGTCAATAGACAAAACTCGAGATATTGGTCCACATTGGGCTCAAGAATGCAATACACAACATCCTCAGAAAATTAACGTTTGGGCAGGAATAGTTGGATGGTAGTGGGACCTTTTATAATTGAAGGTAATTTAAATGGTGCTCATTATCTGGACCTGTTGCGTGAATCTATTGTACCTGCTATTTCAAGAGAGTTTCCTCCTGAAGATGAGGAACATGCCGTGGACGAAAGTATTTGGTTTCAGCAAGATGGCGCCCCACCTCACTACGCTGTTGATGTAAGGGATTATTTGGACTTGACTTTTCCTGATCAGTGGATAGGTAGAAGAGGTTCCACAGAATGGCCTGCAAGATCTCCCGATTTGTCACCTTTGGATTATTTTTTATGGGGATGTCTCAAGAGTAAAGTGTATGTAAAAAGACCAGACAACTTACACGAGTTTTCGGATAGGATTTTAAGGGAAGCGCGGTCAATTGATCAACAGACAATTATTGGCAAAGTGTTACATGAATTTTACAATCGTTTAGGACTTTGTCAATTTGCTCTTGGCCATCAATTCGAACATCTGTGAATATTTAAGGAATACCAAAGGTAACTTAGTAATACAACTTACTTTGAGTGTGTTTTACATAGTAAATTAGAATGTTTTTGTATTATTCATGGCTTAATACCATTGTTGTAACAAATAATAATTACAATTCGTTTGTAAAACACCCTTTATTTTCATTATTTTGGGTAATTGCACTGTTTCGTATAACAATTACGCATTAAATGAATTGTGTTATACTTGTTGTCAAGTTTTTTTTTTTGATTTTGGTAAGAAACAACATAGCATAGATGTTTCATTTTAAAAACCAACTGTATTTTTTACAGAAGAATATGAAAAACCAATAACAACGTAGATTTTATTTTAAACACAAATTTAATAATGGAACACGGAATTCAAATACGGTAATAATAATTAATAATTCCATTTTAAGAGACTTCACTGCAAACGTAGAGTGTTTGGCCGCTATTTTGTTTAAACTAAACGGATTTAAATTATCTTTATATCATTGATTTTAGGGTGACAATACCTATAAAATGAGGGGTCACTAAATAGGGGTTGTTATTTAAAAAATTGAAGTTACCCCCTACCCGCCACCCTCTTAGGAGGTTGACATTTTTTTATGTCAGAAAATCAGGAACGTTTGTTAAGAGTCAATGCCACAAACAAAATATTTGTACCTATTTTAGTTTGAAAAATACATATTTGTTTCGATACTTAATTTACACACTGTATAATAGGCCTACTTACTTGGTTTGTAATATTACTAATAGATAATCGCTATAAACTAATCGATACCTACAGGTACTCTTTACCTTTAAAAAAACTGGGTGTGTAAGGCTTGAAATACAAAATTAATCAATAACTATGCATTGGTAAAAGCCAGTGACAATCAGGAAAAAGATTTTCAAAGAAATCTGTTTGACCTATGCATTGATGTAATCAAAATTATTCCAAAATAAAGTTTAACCATCAAAATATGAGTTCGAAAATGAGCATATGTTTAATTTGATCATTATGTGTCATTATGTAATAAAATATATAAATACTAAATTCGTCTTTAGAATGTTCTGAGTACAGTGATAAATATAATAAAATATTTAAATATTACATTCGATGCTCAAACTTTGATTTAATAAAATTTTTGTTAAGAGAGCAGATGGACCCTTTGCCAGTGGGGTGACGCTTTATTATAAACAGTAATTTAACGCTTTAAAAGTTAAATATTACAAGTTATGAGGTGGTGAAATAAATACGAATGTATTTGTTTAGTACACACACTGCATTCATTAGACTGGAACTTGGCCTGGTGAATTACATAATGTGAACAGGACACGAGTACGACAAATGTTATAACGGCCACATTCAAGCATTTAACAAACAAAATAATGATTAAATATAGAACGTAAAGCGATTTAAAAAAATGTGAATAAATTTAAATCAATATTGGAAAGGAAAGAAAGTATGGTTAATTGTATTTATTCCGAAATAAAAACTGAATTCGTGTAATTCGTTTAAGGCTGTTGGTACGATGTTTTTAATGAAATTATGAATCAATAAAAACCTATACAAAACATTAGTTACTAACATAATAAAGTACAGAACAAAATTTATAATCCGTTTAAGAAATAAATATTTCTTTTCATTTTAATATACAAGTTTTTAAGGCTCAATAATACAATTTTATACAAGTATATAATTTAAAATCTTACATTTGTTTATTACCAAACTAAAAAATTTAAATTTTTAATCATTCATAATAGTATAATTAGAAAGAAATTTATATAAAGTTAATTCCAATTTATTTCAATCTTTTGATATCTAATTAAAATTACGTTTTAATTAAATTCACATGTTTCCTTATTGAATTTATCAACATATTTTTAAATTAAAGATTATTTCAAACAAAATACGATGCAAACAGCTGTGCAAGTTCCCAAGCTACTCACTGCTTGGAAACCTTTCATAATGTTTAAGTGTATTTCCTTTGCGAAAACGTTCAACCACTTTTAGCCGGACCAGAGTTTAATAAACGCAATCATTTGAAATAGAACCCTAAAATACTTTTAAGTAGTGAAAGCTTTCCTAAGTTTCTCATCAGTAATAAGTACCTCTTAACACCCCATTTTGAACGACTACTTATTATGGAAATTTGCTTGGAAGAGAATAGAAGTAAGTTATTAAACAATATATAGTATTTGAAAGATTTTAGAATGTTCAAAGAAATAGTTTTATTAGGTGTCCTATTTTGTCTAAGGGTGAAGTAGGCCTATTTGAAATAACATTTCAACTTCATTATATATTTAACCTAGGCTACTAACTAGATGCTAAATTGTTGTATCTTATTCAGTTAAACAGATAATGCAAGTAAACGGTATAGCTAGACACATTTTCATATCCAAACAAACGTGCTTAACTTAAATGTTTGTAAGTTGCATAACACCTAGTTTACGAAGAGTTATTACTGAACAAAGTTATTGTATTCTTGCAGTTCAGAAGAGTTACTTAGCAAGAATTTAATGTACTTCCTTAAATAATTTAATTACTTTTTGTTTAGGGTTTACAATAATTAATAAATCACATTTAAGGTTGAATCTATCTATCTATCTATCTATATATTTATGAAAGGCTTTGTAGTCTACATAATATACAAATTCCAAAAATCAAGGGAATAATCTTATGGGGTTGGTTATATTACCAAACTAAATTCAAACACAAACAAAAAACACCGAAAATAACTATTGTATTGGAATTCAAATGCCAGTTGTTTCATATTATAAACAAAAGAGCACATTTGGATTAAAAACACTTAAAATAATTTTAGGTTAGGTCTACAGTTAACCAAAACACGTTTATTTGAAGCCAATTTGGTAAATTTATAATCAGGTAATTATTCTTTTCTTTTTATTAGGTAAATGCAAAAAAACATATTCTATTACAAGTCAAACATCTGGTGTTACATATTATATTGTTTTCTTTTAGTTGTTAGTATAACATTTTGTTTGAAATGTTGATTGTTTATAATTAACATATTCTTGTGAAATTACACCGTATGCTGCTATTCAAATAGTTGGAGATGGGCTTGTCTATTTGTATCTCTGTTTTATATTAGCTATGTCTATGTCACCGCTAAATTGTCATTTCCGTGATAATACTAGAGTGTATAATATTTCATATACTATGAGCCCCTAGTATCAATGTAAACAAAGTTTCAAACATTAGCAGTTTTAAAATTGTCAAATGTAAAGTTTCAAGAACTTATTTTGCAGTTTATCGATTTTTCATTGAGTTTTTCTAAAACGATGGAACATAATATTGTGTATGTTGGTAAAATATTTTTAACTAGTAAATTCCTAACAACACAAACATTGTTACTATGTACCCGGTGTATCTCTAAAATAAATATGTTGAGTGAACACGATTTGACCACTTTGCAATATTAATGGAGGTGGAGAACAAGTGATGCGTTTTCCAGAACTTTAAGACTTGAACTTGATTTTAGTTTTAATTGCTTTACCTTACTCCACGTGTCCTATCCCAGTGTAATTTACTGGTCTGCTTTACATCTCTGGTGAAGTAGATTCCATAAGTTACGATTACACCACGTTTCGAAAAGCTGCTTGTTTTTTTAAATGCTTAGATCAGCTGATTGTTAAAGCAGGTTCATATCATTACTGCTAAACTAAATGAGTGACAACGATGGTTTACCGTCTGATATAGACAATGAAGCCACGAAAGCGATGGAGAATTTGGTGCTATAAATTTAAGGTTTATACAAATTAAAAATCAGTTTTCGTTGTTAATTTCGATGTTTGATCATGTTGATAATATTAGTACAATGTTTGGTTGATAATAAAATAATATACTATTTAAAATGTCGTGTAGGTCTTATTTAATGTACAAAGTTTTAGAACACCCAGTAAGATGTAGGGTTAGGTAAAATGATGTAGGGTTACACTTGGTAATTGCTTCTTTACATCATGTCAGACTATACAATCTTAGGCGATTTTATCATGTAAGGTTTTGTATTTTAATTTTATTAAGACTACTGTGAAGTTATGTAAGGTTTTGTAAAGTCACTTTGAAAGTTTTGGGGGCTCCACCAGATCCTTCTTACGGATCAAATTTTAGCTTGGCATGTGACGTACTCCTAAGAACTGGGTAGAAATAAGTACAGAGACCTTTTCACAAAATTATTAAATATATTCTGAAATTTCTGAAAATAATTCCTACAATGATTATTTTTCACAATATAGTTAAATACATGTAAATGTGATACAATTAATTTTTTCTCAATTTATATTTTCGAAAGTAATAAAGTGAAAGTTTACATTCGTCTAAGGAGTGCGGTGCTAGTAATTTAATTTCCCGCTCTCCTAAATTTTAAATCTATGTGTCTTATTTTAATGATTGAATCTTAAATTTCTTCTAATTACTAGTACATAATAAGATCTGATACTAAAAAACGTATTACATTATTTATACATCTTAATATTATGAATGATATTAAGTTGGTTCGGTGACTGGTCTCGATTACTTATGAGGTGTTTCAAACCCTCTTTTCAGTTAATCCTAATGAACCAGTCCCAACACAATTATTTACTACAAATGATTAATTATTTTATTTTTAATTTATTTTAATGTTAGACTACTTATGATATAATCCTCTGGATATGATTTCGTTTGTTATTTAATTTTAACCCTCGAGATCTGCCTTAACAATCAAATGAAATTTTATATCTACTTACATAATTTTTGGTTCTCTCCCACTCTCATACACTTTACACTCTTATTTTTATAATTTTATAAACTCCACTTATTGACCTTTCACTTATCTTAATTTAACACTGCAATTTCACTGTTTGATGTTTTTCTATGTATTAATATGATGACTTTTATAGTTAAAATGATGATTTGAATTCTCTGATTATTTAATGGTTAGATGACTTTTTGAAAATATTAGACCAGGGCATTTTAAAAGTTGTGGTCTTGATGTTACTTTGCCGACTGTTTTTAGATGACAGACCTCGTGTCCTCTCTAAAATTTCCCCACTACACAGTTTCACGCATTTGAATTATTTTTTGATTGTTCTATTTGAATTTTATATTGTTCTGATTGGCTTTCCAGTTTTACAGATTTGGCAGTATTTATCGCGTGTCTGCACTCGTTGATTCACACAGAATAACGCAAAGCAGTGTATTTGTGTCTTAAGTAATTTAAGCTGGTACATCCGTTGTAACTTCCTGTTGAAATACAAAGCTAGTCTGGCCTGTTTCTGTAGATTCATTTATTATGGATTTATTTAAAATTTATTTTATAATATATTATTATAATTATTTTGTTATCACTGATGTTAAAGACATTGGGTATTGGTGTTTAATTACCATTACTTACAATCACTATGGGGATAATACATCTCGGCTTCTCATATTGTTGTACAAACACTTCTTCGAATTATGTACAAGCACTTTCATCACTTGTAATATAAATTTCTATTAAATCACTTCTAACAATAAATAAATACACGCTGTTTATAAACTTCACATTTACCCCTTAGAGAAGGTTTATTTAATTTGGGATTAAGAAAATATGCTTTGAAGGTGTGCCAAAATTGAAGGGTTTAATGTGTCGTCTCTAACAAGATGAGTCATGGAACTCCAGCTCGTTGATAAACTGGCATAATTTTATTCGGATCTCGAAAAAATTACTACATATTAAAGTCGTTAATATGGTTTGGCTTTAAGACAAAAATCCATTAAAACATTTTGTTTCTATGTAAACCAACTCTTATTGCAAGGATTGGAAAAACAATTTTCCATAGAACATATTTTTTATATACTTTTTTGTACCCCATTTGTTAAGGGCTAAGCTAATGCGGAGTAAATGGGAACTTCCCACCAGTAAAACTAGTCGTAAGTGAGTCATCCTTCAAATAATTTATAAATATAAATGTGTCACAGGATATTTCATAATAAAGTCGTCATTAAAGGTTGCAAGGTTTTTTGAAAGTAATGCTTCCACCATTTAAGGTTTTGCTATGAAGATATAATTTGCATTCACTATATAATTTGTTGGGTTATTTTGCACTTTGTTTAACTTTCACCAGATTCGTCTTACGAATCAAAATTCTCTTGGAATGCTGGATGAGTCCAAATGATACCAGATTGAAATGAATACAGAGACCATTTAAAGGGTTGGTCAAATATATTATAAAAATTACCTAAAAAATTATTCTATACAATTTTATCCTTTATAACTTTACAAATTAAATGAGGTTAGCAAATTAATCTCAGAGATTCTAAAAGTAAGTTAAAATAAAACAACAATCAACTAATCTCTCACTCAATCTTATAATTTTAAAATGTCATAAATCCCTTAAAAAACAACAGACAATACAATTTTACATTTAATAATGAAAGCTGAGCTATTGGTGTTATATTCAGCTCTCTTAACATTTAATCAATGGAATTTTTGTAAAATGTAAATTTTTCTTGATTACTACGTATGAATGAAACATCTATTTTAAATCCTAATACCTATGATTAAGTTGTTAATTATATATATTTGACAGTATAATATTGATATGTTTGCGTTTGCCTTACTGGACTGGAATATTATATATAATATATAAATACCTTTGTCGGCGTTTCTGCTCGCAGTCCTTTTTTTTTGTCACGGTTACAGATGACGCGTTTCGCCTATTGTTCAGGCATTATCAAATCTGATTTTGTATGGCATATACACAATGCTCGTCAAAAAACGTAAAAACATTTAAAAACACTTAAAAAACACTAACATATTTAAAAAACACACGCACAAACAACACAAATAGTACAGTTACATTCATTTATTAAGTGAGCTGTACACGTGTACACCGGTCAATGTTCACGACACTACTACGATGGAGGTCGGAGTACAGTTGTGGAGGGGGAGAGTTCAGAACTTATGATGATATCGAAAATTTTATGTATAATTTTTCATATATATGCCATACAAAATCAGATTTGATAATGCCTGAACAATAGGCGAAACGCGTCATCTGTAACCGTGACAAAAAAAGGACTGCGAGCAGAAACGCCGAAAAAGGTATTTATATAGTATATAGTATAATATTGTTTGTTTTCCTTCATTACTTTTCTTAAAGCCATAATACGCTGTAAGGTGTCTTATTAATTTTACTAAATTAATTTATTCATTTACTACGGTGAATTGATAACTGATTTTAATAGCATATCGGGATTTATAAAACCCGCTTTGGGTTTACTCCAATAAAACAGTGCCTACCCAATTATATGTACTTAAATGAAGCTTTACTTTTGTTTTTATTAAATAATTTTCTGATTAACGATTTCGTCTGTCCTTCATTTTTTAATCCTTCGAGATCTGTCTCACAACAAATGAAACGCTACATCAACTTTATTTTTACTCACAACACACTCGGCACTTTCAATGAATTAATTTATTTATTTTCCCACTCTACCAATACACTTTATATAATTGATTTAAATGGTTCCTGATTAATCCCTTTGAGTTTAGTTTTATTGATGACTTAATGATTATGTTTTAATTGAGTGATTTATCTTATAGTAATGTAAATGAAAATGTTTTATGTAATGATTAGAGTACAATAAAACTGATGCACCTTGAAAAGTTTTGTCTATGTTTTGACGTATTAAAGTTTAGTTGATGACAGACCCGCATCCTTTCCTCATATCTTCCACCATACTTTTCCTCGTGGTTTTTGTACTTTTTCCGAATGGACGATTTTACTTTTGATTGTTCTGATGGGTTTATTATTTCTAGACAATTGACACATTGATCAGTTTTTTTTGAATTCAGGCTTTGGTGGTTCTCACAGATTAGTCGTTTGGTCCGCTATTTGGTGTTTGAAGAATTGCAATACATCACACTTATGATCGCTAAATCCGTTATTATGTGGTATTTTTTATCTACTTGTTTCTCCGCTTTTTAGTTTTGATTGATTATTCCTTCATTAATGCATCTTAGTAAATATTATTTATTTTGTACTATTAATTTTAATTATATAAATAATTTGAATAATTGTGTTTACCATAATGTACCTTTCAAAATGTATTCATTTTATACGAAAATGCATACAATTTTTTTTTATCTATTTACTAATAATTTAGTATTTTTACAAAAAAAACCCAATTATTGTTATTTTAAAATCAAATAGAATATTAAGTTAAAATTGTTCTTAAGAATTGGAATGTAACATTATCATGAATACCAAGAACAAAGATTTTCTATATTAAAAAATGGTGGCTGATTAAAATATTAAAGTCAAATACCTAAAAAAAGAATTTTACAGAATATTTACATTTGTTTATTACTTGATATGGTCCGTCACAATACTTGTTTGTTTGTTCTTTTTTAATTACCGGTTTCGACATATCCATGACGTCAACGTCAGATTTTCAAACACAGTCATACTGATTTAAATAAAACCCCGAACCACAAAACAAGGAACAAAAACAATAACTAAACAACTAAATTGTAAGTTATGTTTAATACGTTACCCTTATGTACATTTCGATGACATGGTCATCATCCTCAGAGGGTTTTAACACTACTATTTTATTTTAACACTACTATTTTATTTGTTTAAACACAGTAATAATAAATAAATATACTTAACACACACTATAAAAAGATTTAATCAAAAACACCAGGGGTGCCCAGAAGGGGGTGATATGGCGCTCAGAGCGCCATCAAAACTCATAGTTTTGGGGGGATTTTTGAAACTATAAATAAATGTGTCAATTTGTGAATCACAATTGAAAATTTGTGTATGAATGGTAGGATGACAATAGTAAATGAATATTATTGGCAAATGTATTGTTATTATTGTATAGGTAGTGCAGTAATTAATCTACCTATTTATAACTAAGGTATTTTTTGTTCATTGTCGCCATTGTCGGTACAATCTCTCGGTTTCAGTAGGATCTTGATGTGGTCGTACCCAACCTCCCTTTACTTCCCGTTTCCTACCGCCGTGCGAACTTGGTGCGTTGAAAAGGGCGTTTAAATACAAATGTCAAGAAGTGTTATGTAATACGTTGCACCGCAATGACAAGGGGTTGGTGCATTGTAAAAAGAAATATTCTTACACGTTTAAAAACAATATTGACATTAAATATAAATTGATTTAATCGAAAGAAGGTGATGGTCCGTGGACACCGTACATTGAGACAAGTCGATCAACCAATACAAAAAAACTCACGAAGAAAGGTAAATCAATTACTTCGGCTCGCATTAAAACGCCAAAGTATTGAAATCTTGCGAAAATTCTAAAACTTTTACCCCCATTTGTTATGACTTTTCTTGACGTTTTCGAGGTCTCTGAACACGATAAAGCAATTAAAAAAATGTGTGTCTGTCTGTGGACACGATATATGCACTCACAGACATCGTAGAAAACTTCTCTGTTGGTGCCTAAATATTCATAATTTTATTGCGTAGAGTTGAAAAACTTTTGACAGCAACGTGACGTGAGTGACAAAAATGTCACATATTATTATTTGAGTTTAAAAAAAAACACAAGAAGTGTTTCATCTTTTCATCTCGTATTCATAATATTGGAGTGCAGTTAAATATTTAACTGTGCGAATACTTCATAGTCCGGTGTTACACTTACACACTGTACTATAGTCCATTCCACCAGAACTGGCGCCTCAGGGTCTCCTATTGCGTTCATGGGTTCATAATGAGTTTTGAAGTTTTTATTTGGTCAACAAACCATTCTTAATATAATTCATCTTTTCGTACGCCTACACCGAGGGCATTTAGAGTTTCTGTAACCTAATATTGCTGTTAAATTAGCATTTAACATTAATCATCCATGACAAGTAAACCAATTAAGAACTGTTAAAACCTTTAAGAAAGAGCCTATAAATAGAAACCCTCAAGAACTGACATCAACAGCTAACACGAAGACAACTTCAGGATCAGAAGAAAGGTAAACATTGTGCAAAAATATGTATTGCAATAAAAATAAAAGCTTACTTTGGTAAGTTAATATTTAAACTTTGAAAACTAAATCATTTTTCTAATTATAGAAAAAGGTAAAATGGTGTGCAATATTTTGCATGGATGATTTTTTTTAAATTATACATTATTTTAATTAGATTAATTACCGGTATAGGTTATTGTATTAACAAATTTCAAGTTCTGAAACTTTACATAACGAATTTTTTATCTTGCTGACCCTACGTGTTTTATTTGCACAATTTACTTTTTATTGCAACTATTATTGCACTCCAAGCATTACGAAGTGAGGACAAGTGGGACAAAATACCTAATGAAATATCAACATTTGCTTATAGCAATAATTTGGTCCTGACACTGAAAAGAGGCCAATTTAAAGGAAAAGGTTCATGGTGGAGCTGGCAATTGATGAAACAATTTTACAGAACCAACTAAAAAACTGAGGGTTGAGGCTTTTCTTTAACTTTTGGATTCCCTCTGCTCACAAATCGAAGACCGATTTCCAGAAAAATCATTGGCAATGATAAATCAAATGTCACATTTTCCCCACGAGGGATTGCT
>JAGFPH010005080.1:0-11335 GCA_018207615.1 Philaenus spumarius
GACCCCTCTTTGGTCTTCTTCCCAGGTCAACCATTGCAAAGCCGATAATGATTGAGTGTCGACCAAACGGTATCCATTCTTAGGAACTATCCCAATTGTATCTGGTTTTAAAAAGTTACGCCTAAATGCCAAGTTGCAGGCGCTAGCAATAGTTACGGCTTCTAAAAACGGATCTACATTACACTCTTGTAAAAACGAGGCTCTAAATTTAATACAAGCTTGCGCTAGAATATCTACATCAGACAGACAATATTCAAATATTTCCTTTTGAAAATCAAAAACATATTCTATTCGCAGTTGTTCATCGTGCCATTTGATAAATTCTTTATTGTTTTGGTCAAACATAGAGTCAGGGCAGTAAAACTCTTTTGCTGGGATAGGACCTATATAATTTTGATTGGCTACCGTGTTGAATAGATGGGGAAAGTAACCCTTCTTTTTCTCTGGAGGTAAATCAAAAGCTTTAGGAAGTTTAGACAGAGCCATTGGCATGTAATTTAAGGAGTCGATAAATTTAACATTATCTACTTCCATCAGAATGAGTTTGGTACCTTGGGTAATTAAGTTGGGTGTAAATTGCGTTTGTTCAAGAATGTATTTTAATATAAACTGAAAATCAAAACCCTTCCCATTATGTGCTATGACACATACTTTTTTGAACGTTTTTCGCAATTCCATGACGTATGTCATGAACCCGTTGACAGGGTCGTCTCGGAAGACGTGAGTACGATCGAAACATGTTTGACACGTTTCCCCGTTTATACATTTCCAGCAGTACTGTTGACTCACGCACAAGTTAACTTTATGCACATTAGTTTCTGAATCGATAAACTCGTCTTGACGGGTTTCTAAATCAAAAAATATAAATAAAAAGTCTTTAGTTTTAGGTTTTCGTGTATCGATTCTCATAAAGCATTGGTGATTGGCTGGTGTGTACTTAATACATACTTTACAGTATGTCTCCCCGCATACGTGAACGGTTTTACGTTTTTTTGGCAAAATATGTTTTTCACAGTTTGGACATTTCTTTATGGATTCACAAATATTACCCAAATGAGCTATAAAACAACCTCGACTCATAAATCGTCTATTGCAATCCCCACAGTAAATGTTTTCGTTTTCCAAATCGCAAGGTGGAGAACGTTTGCACGAGTAACAAATGGTAGAACACCTGTGCTCTCCAGTGTTATTAAACGGTGTGTGGCATGATTGGCAATAATAAATACAGGCAAAAGCGGATGTTAAACTTGTTATAACGTTAAAGTGCCCCTTGTCATATAGTAAATTGATTCTATGACGCGGATTTTGTACTTCGCCTTCGAAATATATATCACGGCCTCTATTCCCATAACTATACACAGTGATTTTATAAAGGGATAAATGGTTTTGAAATTGTTGCAATTCTCGAACGCCTGCCCCCTTGTCTGTGATTTGCACTCCCGCATCTATCATTAGTTGACGTGCTCTAATTGTTTGTCTCTGGCATCTATCCATTCGTATAAGTTTATACTCCTTGTCTTTTTCAGCGTGAGCTATAGCTACTACTAGTGAACATGGTAAACAAAGAGAGTTTTTATTTTTAATAACGACTACTCCTCCTCTCTTTTTACATTCTTCCGAAAAATTATTATACAGTCCGGGTCTAACCCTTCCACGACCAACTGGAACCCTGACCTTTGTACACGTTACTTTAAACGTATCGCTTGAAGTGAAACTCTTAGAGTTACTCTGTACGATTCGCCCGAAAATGTCCCACAAAATATCGGGGGTAATATCCTTAGCTGGTCGAAATGCTACAAACCCCTGTTTTGTAAAATTTAAACCGTCCAATGTAAACCCAATTTGATCTTCTTCTGTCGTATTTTCTTTCATAGTTTCAACTATTTCGTTTAACCCTCTTTTAACCCAATCGATTTCTGTCACTCCTATTGAAGGTGCATTAAATTTGAAAATTACTGTGGAACCATACATACGAAACTTTTTAACGTACAATTCCTTACGATATATACGATAAAGAGCCATTACACCTAGTATATTATTTAAGACTATAGTACAAACTAAATATTATTTTACAATGGTATAACTAATTTTCGTTCACACACACACACATACTGATACTAATAAGTTGAATAGTATGTAAAGAAGTATACTCACAGCGTTCTTCGTGTAGAATAGACTCGACAAACCGTGTGTGTGGACTTATATAAACTTCGGACCCATATTATTTTGGTGGAGGGAATTGGATATTGATTGGTTGATGGAAGTTGTCGGCAACTGTGGTCGCTCTGTTGGGAGATGCAACCAACGGTTTTGATTGGTCGGAACCAGTTTGTGCTTTGGTGTAGTTCTTGATGGAAGGGGCGAGATTGGTGTGGGATGTGGAGAGTGATTGTGTATATATTTGCGTGTTGGTTCTGTTTATTCATCAGTCTCTCACTGTGTCTTCCATTGCAGTAAGTATGACATCATCATCATCATCGTCTCTTGTGAGCCGTTTTAATACTATTACTCCCAATAAGGCGATCTCATTATCGACTCTTGTAATTGGGGAGGAATACCCCTTGCATAACGCACGGTTTATAATGACTCGGTATGGGAGAAGTCTCATGTTTGATATTGTTGTGGATGGGGAAGTAAGACAATCATTTCTCCCAAAACGGTATGCCGATGCATTTACTGAGAGGGATTTACTGGAATTGTCACGGATGAAGATCGTAGTGACGGGGCTTGTCGGTACTACGGTTACTCTGGACCTAAAGCACTAGAGTGTATTGCGGGGGACGGCAATTTTTTGGTATGGTCGTCACCGGTGTTGAGCGATGGTTGGAGCTCTACCTACGGGGTAATTATATATATGTGTTTATATATAATTACCTCAACTCTTTAGTTTTGTTTTTTAAAGTGTACAATACGTTTTATTTAAAATATTTAGGTACAATGTGCGAATTATTTAGGTCGAATCCTAAAACATTGTTTGACCTAAGTGCTATAGTTGTGTGTGGTCAAACTCTAACTTTGGACAATATAAATAAACTTGAATTACCTCTTTCTGTTAAACAAATATTAAAAAAAAACTTTGTGTGGTACCTGAGACAGGTAAAGTGTGAAACCGAACATTTTGACTATTTGGATATAGACTTTGACAATATAACTCATAATGATTTTTTCATGTTGATGAATCATTCGTTTGAAATACCATCATTCGCATTCGAATTGAATCGTGTAGAGATACACAAGTTGTTTTATTATAGTTACTCGTCTCTACCATTGTGTAGCAAATGTTTTATTGAAATAGATGCTCCTAGGGGTTTGCACAGTTGGAAAATTTATTGTATTGATAATGATGATATTTTGTATTTCATAAAAAGTGTTGATAACTGGTGCTGTAGATGTGCCATAGCTCCGTTATTTCGGATAACAGATGGCCTCCTCCCGTTTTGGCTGACAACATGATCGTGATTTTGACACAGTGGGACTACATCAATATATCAAATATTAATGAACAGGTCAGTACAATGTAAAACTTATACATACATAATATATTTGCATATATGTATGTATGAGTTTTACTAGTAAATTAGGATCGATTTCTTATTTCAGACCTTACCGTTATTTTAGATATCAGAGGAATCAAAAAGATGTCGAACTTGGACAATCTGGAGGATTCACCCCGCTCTCCCTCGCCATCGATCTTGGACGATACATCACCTTCATCACCGAGTATTTTAAGACAGTTGCTTTCGGTTCCACCGACTTCTATTGAACTTCCAACAGACGCAACACCATCAAGGCATTTGATGTCGGACCTACCTAATCAACGCCTGAGGAGGAGTGTAAGACTAACCGTACGTGCTCAACCAACCGTACGTTCTCAACCATACCAGCTTAACCAACACGTTGAACCTTCTACATCTCTTCGCAGTTCCATGCCTCCTGTTCCATGGAGTAACTCGTATCTGTCTCGTTTTCTGGAATCGATGCGAAGTGATGGTTATACTAGGAATATAGATCATTTACCACCATTGGAGGTAACGAAAACAGCTCTACAACGTTCATTGGTCAGTTTAAGAATGCTTGTTCGGGATCTGGAATGGACTACAACGATGGATTATTACACCACCAGTAAAGTTTTTCCCTTCAGCGTTTGGAGTATGATGAATCAGGATTTACTGGAGATTGCCGAAAATGGTATTAATGTCTTTCGCAGACACGGAACAGGCCAAGATACCTCATCTTCTCGCTCAGAACTAGACCAGGATACCTCGTCTTCTACTCGATCACACTCACCTTGCCCAGTTTGCCTCACGGAGACTCGAAATACAGCCTCTATGCCCTGTGGTCATTTGTTTTGTAGAAGTTGTATTACACAGGTACTACACTGCCCTCTCTGCAGACGTTGGATAGTGGATAGACTCCAAATTTATTTATAAACATTGTACACTTTTAAAAATATAATGTATACATAATCCGTTTTCGCATTATTACTCAATATACAAACCTAACCTGATGACATATGGAAACTTATGTAATGGGGACAAGATTAACCCAGATGGTGATGGGCTTGGTTAAGTTGGGAGAGGGGGTTTGGTTAAGCTATTTAATTGAACTAGGGAGAGGGGGGCTTAGTGGAGATTAGGTGAGTGGGGGCAAGTGGGGATTAGGTGGAGTGAGCTTGGGTGGGGCAAAGTAAGTGGGGCTTAAGTGGGAGATGGGGCAATCTTCTCAACCAATCAGGGGCTTGGCTCCACATACTTTTACCCCCTCTACTTTGTTTTGGACCAATCAGAGGCTGTGCCCAGGTGACATGATATACTACTTATGTCAAAACTATAAATAGTATGCTGAATTTTTTGCACACATTTGTCCGATATAGCCATTTGTCGGTTAGCAAATCCCATAAACTCTCACGCGCCCCAATTCACACGACTTTCTAAAATGTCTAAACCCGTCACACCCATCAGACAGCTCTTAAACTATACCACAGCACCGGGTGCAGGACTACCAACAAATTAGAAGGGTTGTTAAAAGGAACATAATTTGGAATAATAACCGGGTTAAAATAGTAATAGGATAATCTATATATATAAAAGCCAAAACCCACTGACTCACTGATCACGATTTCTCAAAAACTACTAATCGGATTGGAAGGAAATTTGGTATGTAGCTTCCTCTAGGGCCGTAGGTGCTCGCTAAGAAAGGGTTTAAAAAAATTCGACATTTTAGGGGAGGTTTGGGGGATCAAAGTTTCTAAAAAAATTACCGAACGGATTGGAATGAAATTTGGTATATAGCTTCCTCTAGGGCCCTAGCTGCTCGCTAAGAAAGGTTTTAAAAAAATTCGAAATTTTAGGGGAGGTTTGGGGGATCAATGTTGCTAAAAAATACCACCGAACGGATTGGAATGAAATTTGGTTGTAGCTTCCTCTACTGCCATAGGTGCTAGCTAAGAAAGGGTTTCAAAAAATTAAAAATTTTAGGAGGGTTGGGGTGAAAGTTACTAAAATTTCCCATACGAAATACATAGTATAATATATTTATTGATTTATTTTTTTGTTAATATACTTTTAACTTTGATTTGTTTATCCGTGCAAAGCCGGATCGGGCCAGCTAGTAATAATAATAATATTGAATATTACCTGTTTCATCTGTCGTGTGACTTATTTTGGTTGATCGCAATTCCTTGTCCTGTTATTGAATTATGCACATTTAAAACACTAAACAACATTAGAACACAAAAATACACAACACTTAAAAATACTTTAATAATATATGTAGTGCCGGACAATAATTGTATTCGGTGTACACCGTTAAGTTGTCCATGGTACACTCGCAAGCCCGATTGAGATTAGCAGTATTATTTTATTAATGTGGTAAAAAACATAAAAATGCAGTTCAGTTATAAAATCGCCTCGTTTGACATCAAAAATTTGCACACGAATATGCCTGTTCACGAAACCATTGACATTTTGAGAAATAGACACACTAAATTAGCCTCACTGAAGCAAGTATATTAGGCATCGAAACTGTCCATGAGTTAATCAACCTACTATCAGTCATTTTAAAACAGAATTATTTCGCATTTGACAATAGGCACTTTAGTCAGACAGAAGGTCATGGGTTCGTCGTTATCGGTAATGCTAGCCTATATACAGACTATCTGAACCGTTTTGAGAACACACATTTATATATAAATAAAAATGTAAATGTTCGTTCGTTCAAAATATTAAATCTCCGAAGGTTCTTCTCCGATTGCTTTGAAATTTTGACACAACGTTCCTTTCAAATACACGCGTGTTTTTATACATTTTTTGAAAAAAACTGCGCCTTCTGTTATAAATAGAAACAACACAAACTGTACAAAGTATTTTATTGCAATTGGAGCTCCATAATAAATATTAATTACATTTGATTAGTGTTGGTTCAGTAATCGACTGCTTGCACTAATATTTCCATTAACAGCTGATTTCAAAATTTGAAACCGTTTTTGTATTTCTAACTTTTAGGTTAGGTTATTGTTTAAGTGTGGACTTGAGCTTTACTATTTCTTTTAGTGCTGTTATAAAATATATGAAATAATTTCATTCGGACATTTAACATTATTTAGCATCATAGCTTTGAGGTTATTACTAATACTTCACCTTTATTATATACATATATATATAAACATAACATATGTGTATAGAAGGTTAAAACGGGGTAGGCGTGCGAAGCACGCAGGGGTCTTCCCTAGTCTTCTATATAAAAAAAAATTTTAATGCTAAAATAGTTCATTACATCAGTTATGTGGATGCATCTTCATAGTCTTTGGAACATTAAGACAAATAGAACAACTAAAGAATTAATTACATAACCAGCATTAAATCAACGTACAATTTATCCTGGAACTTGAAATGGACAATAGGTTAAATTTTTTGGACATATCCGTACGTTTTCTTAAATTATCCGTTACAATATGGCGGTCGTTCAAACTGTTCAAATTTAAACATCTAAAGAACTAAAGATTTTACAAAAAAAAAAAAAACATTTGATATACAAAAGTGTTACATTTCAATTTATTTTACTATTTCTGTTGTTAAAGTGATTTATATTTTTCTTTTGCTGTGTAAATCGTTTTTGTTTTGTATGTTTTTCTTATTGTAATAAAAGGAATGAAAAATATTTTTTTTTTATGTAGACAATTTAAAGGCAAACCTCGTGGTGTACCACTTTATATCATTTCTGGCTGGAAGTAGTTTTTGGTGGTTACTATATTCACGGAAAGTGATGATACAAAATGATAAACTATTGGATTTGTCTTTAAATTATCCCAATCTCCGTATTGGGAGTATTTTCAATACAGAATGCATTGCGTGCTTCGCACGCCAACCCCCTTATTGGGGGTATTTTCAATACACAAACGGCGGCCATTTTGAAACTCATGATTGGATTTAATCGCTTATTTTTCTTTTTTTAACTTTTTTTCTTATTTTGACCCGTATAACCATTCCCCGAAGTCTGACACTTTACTCATGGGACACTCTGTATAAAAATAAAACGTCCAATCAATCCTCATTCCAGTGGAAATATCATAGTGTACAATAACTTGTTTGCACTTGCTTCGCATCGAGTCGCCGTTGACGAGAAGAGAGCAGGGGTACGGTATAAACTAATCGAATCAACATATTTCGAATAGGAACGATCTTCGCAATGTAAAACTGTGCCCAACTTATACAATGGGGAATAGGATTAACCTCAATACAAACATAATCACATTTTATATAGTTTAAGTCATTTAATTGAACTTTCAATATTGTAATCATTCAGTATTATTACCAAAGACATAGGAATACATTAAACTAGTTTAAGACTAACAATGAAGCAGTAAATCTTGAAGCAATTTACATTAAAACTAAGCCAATCTGTGTTGAGACGATATTCATGGAGTTTATTGCTGTTGTAAGACAAATCTATAAGAAATAAACGGTACCAGAAACTTGCACATACTTTCTCACAAACATATTTAAATTAACACGTTCACTGCTAAGGACGCATATGTGAGCTTTACTCTGAAGACTATGAGAAGCGGCCGACGCACAGTGCATTGCACGCCAACCCCCGTATTGGAAGAATTTTCAATACACATTGCATTGCGTGCTTCGCACGCCAACCCACATATTAGAAGTATTTTCGATACAAAATGCATTGCGTGCTTAGAACGCCAATTTTAAGCCTATGTGCTATGGACGAACATGTGCGTCCGCTTTAAAATATTAGTGATTATTACGTAGAAAGGTTCAAAAATAAAAAATAGAGTAATTTATACTCATTTGGTCTATAAATATAAAAAATAGAAGGTCAGCTCCTAGCATAGGAAATACGAAATTTGCGTAGCAGTGAACGTGTTAAGGGTGAGGTAAACATCCACTAGTTCGTTTGAAGGATGAGTCACAATAGAAAGCGGTGTGGGAAAATGTTTGTTTTCTCCACTTACACCCTTTCCCCACACCCCTGGCCCATCGCGCCCTGGCGAGGTCAAGTGCCAGGATTCACGGCGATATCTGTAACGGGCACCTTTTTTGGGTAAACGTCCCCGGCCAAAGGTCGCACCGGAGTGAATTTCTTGTGCTCAGGGTGGTCAATCCTTAGTAGCAACCAGATGCGTCAGGATGTTCCAAAAACGACAAGCAGAGCAAATCCCTCCGGTTACATGATCAAATTAGTAGAATCAAATACGGTAGTTTTGATTAACACATTTATCAAATTCAAATGCACAAGACGCTCTCTTCTGCCCCGAACTTAAAACTACAGGCTGGAGATAAAGGCTAGAGAACCCTAGAGTGGTGTGGAGTCTGCTCCAGACCAATGTTACTAACTGACTTATTCTACAACCCAAACTAGCGTCCCCTGAATTCAGCTAGTGCCGTTCGTACAGCATGGTCACCAACCATCATGCTTCTCAAGTGTCAACTTTACATGTGTGTCCATAGCAGTAATCTTTGTTAAACAGAGATGTACCGGGTACTGATGTTTTTAGTCAGGTTAGTAGCGGTTTACTCAAGTGCCAGTATTTGCGCCGGTAACTGTAGGCCTACATTACTCAATTTATTAGAGTTAATAACACTTGAATAATAATACGAATCGCACGTGGAGCTATCTTGATGAGAGGTATAGTTTGGAAAAGCTACGAATATTTAAGACGTTTCCAACAACAATACACCTTTGTTCACTGTACTTAGTTGAAAGTTCTACAAGTACATTCTGAAAGTGTCGAGTAAATTCAGATAATTGTGTTAAACTAAGATTTCATCTCATCGTGGAACAGTTATTGTCAGTTTGTAGCGTCTAGTTGGATGCTTTAAGCTGAGACAAGAATAAGATAACTTTAAACTGAGAGAAGAACTTCTACCAACTTGTCAGTCAGACGAAGTGAACGCACGAGTAGATTTATTTCTGAGTAGAGCAATTAGGTCACGCAGCTGAACCGTTGACATGAGTTGAGCGAATTTTCAATATCAAGTTTGTATGTTTTCAATAGCTGAATAACTGCCTGCGTGAACGAAATATATTAGTAGAATTCGTTTGCGCCTCAGCCTCCAACCCCGGTTCGCACGTTGCTTCGTTCCGCTCGCAGCGAAAAAACTTGACCTTGCGGTTTCGGATTTTGTACTGTTTCGCTTCGCTTTCAGTGAACAAACTCGCGTGGATTTTAACCGGGTACTTTTATGGTATTTTACGTTTCGATCGATTTCGGGGGAGGCAGACGGGCTATAAGGTCGTGTAAAAAAACCAAATGTGCGGAATAAAATCACATTTATAAAACTAAAAATAAAATGAACACAATTCTCGCAAAAATACGTTTATTATCCAAACGCGTTTCAACGACGAAGTCGTCATCTTCAGTCGCACATGAGATACAACTAAATTATAATTAAGGGGATAAAGTGCTATGCTACATAGCCTATTTACACCCTCTCACAAAGTAGGGCATGGTCTTAGTTTACAAACAACCAATAGAGTTGACAATAACAATACAATAGTACAAAGTAACCTATAGCCTTAGCTTGTACTATTGTATTGTTATTACCCTATTGGTTGATTGTAAACTAAGACCACGCCCTACTCTGTGAGAGGGTATAAATGTGTAGCATAGCACCTTGTCTCCTTAGTTATAATTTAGTTGTAGCTTATGTGCGACTGAAAATGACGACTTTGTCGTTGAAACGCGTTTGGTTAATAAACTTATTTTTGTGTAAATTGAGTTAATTTTTATTTTTACTTTAAGAAATAATATTTCTCACTAGTCAAGCTCTATTATATTTATATAATCACATATTCAATTTTTTTAGTTAAAACCCCAAACAAATTTCATCTGGTACGAAAAATCTCAACAAACGTTATTTTATGTCGAGATACGTGCTTCGGTTTTGTGGATGGCTATCGAAATCGTCCGAGCGCCTTAGGAAACCGACGTCTGCACCAAATTGGACGCCCAATGTGACTGAGCGCGCCACGTGGTAAGAATCTCTTGTTTAAACGTAAGCAAATTTTAACTAAAATATCACAATCCGTTATATACCAGCCGGGAAACTCTCTGCACTAAATCCAACAGGTGAAAAGCCATCAACCCTCTAAACCCATAAAGCCATTACTCCAACAACTGTAAACCTTAGTATCTTAAGCAACAACACGTTACAAACTATAAACTCTATGCAAATGATAAAGTCGTGCTTTTGTTTTATTGTCATGCTTTTAATTGTGTTAATTACATCGTCTGTGTTTATTCCGTCGATAAAGTTTCACTGTTATGTTTCAACCGGTTGTTGAATTCAAAACGTTTAAACTTTATTGGACAATTGAATTGTGGTTAGTACCGATTGTTATAGTAGTGTTAAAGCGTCTACAGGTTGTTCCGTAAAATGTTGTCCGAATATAGGATTTGCAAAAGACCAATGGCGTGACAAAGACAAGAATTGTACTTATGTATGACTAGAGAAGAAACCTATATACACCCCCACAATATATTCAACGCTCTGTGTATTACAAATAATCCCAACACGTTGGTTGGCGTGCGAAGCACGCAATGCATTGTGTATTAAAAATACTCATAAAATGGGGATTGGCGTGCTAAGCACGCAATGCAGTGTGTAATAAAAATCCTTCCAAATAGGGGGTTGGCTAGCGAAGCACGCAATGCATTGTGTATTCAAAATCCTTCCAATACGGTGGTTGGCGTGCGAAGCCCGCAATGCATGGTTTATTGAAAATACTCCCAATGCGGTGATTGGAGTGCGAAACATGCAATACTCTGAGTATTGAAAATACTCTCAATATGGGGATTGGCGTGCGAAGCACGCAA
>JAGFPH010005080.1:11345-34379 GCA_018207615.1 Philaenus spumarius
GCGAAGCACGCAATCCATTGTGAATTAAAAATAGTCTCAATATGGGGGTTGGTGTGCAAAGCACGCAATGCTTGTGTATTGAAAATCCTTCCAATACGGTGATTGGCGTGCAAAGCACGCAATGCATTGTGTTTTAAAATTCACCCAATGCGGTGATTGGCGTGCGAAGCACGCAATGTACTGAGTCAATGCTTGTGTATTGAAAATACTCCCAAACGGTGATTGGCGTGCAAAGCACGCAATGTACTGTGTGTTGAAAGTACTCCCAATACGGTTGTTTTCTTGCGAAGCACGCAATGCACTGTGTATTGAAAATACTCCCAATAAGGGGGTTAGCGTGCGTGGCACGCATTGCATTATGTATTAAAATACTTACAATACGGGCGTTGGCGTTCGAAGCACGTAATGCATTGTAGTTTAAACATACCCACAATACGGGGTTTGGCGTGCGTAGCACGCATTGCATTGTGTATTAAAATACTTCCAATACGGAGGTTGGTGTGCTAAACACGCAATACATTGTGTATTGAAAATAGTTCTACCAATGTGCAGAAACCCTTATTGAATACTAGTTAAGAATTTATCTTTTATGCAGCTCCTTCACTAGATGCTAAGCTCACAAGACAGGCTGAATCAAAATATCAACGTACAACGCTACTATGTTCAATTTATTGACCTCAAACGTTTATCCAGAGTGTAACTTTACTATACAACTTAAATAGTCTGCTCACTTCTTGTGTTGCCTCTTGAAAAGCTGTCCCTGACCTTCCGTCGTTCTCGTGTCTCCCAGTAGTCTTCCAGGTGTTTCAGTGGCCTTTATTCGTGACCCTAGCAGAGATTCCAATGGGACTGTCGCTTCCAAACTGTTCCGTCTTCGACCACTATCCTCGATTCTAGGTCAGTGTCCACTTTAAATAACCCATCTAGCTTCCATGTTGTTTCTCCCAAGCTAGGTTAACAATACCGTCAGTAAGTTCCGTGTTACTTAATACATTACGCAACATTATTTATATCAATGATTACTTAAATGTAAAGAAGCGCAGGTCTTATAGACTCAATTCTAATAGATTTTTCTAACTTGAAGTTGTAGTACTGCAATGAACCGAGACGCAGCGGTAGAAAACCATTTTGTGCGCGGTCAAGAGCGAGATAGTGCGACATACTATGTGTCGCTCTCGATTTTCTGGTCCCCACGTACCAGAGAGAGAGGGGAAGAAAACATTGTATCCCGCGCTCTCTCGCATTTCACCGCGAGTTAAATGGTTTGCCAGCGCTTCCTCGCGGTTCATTGCTGTACTAGAACTTCAAGTTAGAAAAATCTATTAGAATTTAGTACACAGGTCCTGCGCTTCTTAACTTTTAAGTATTCATTGTTTATATTTCCGGGTCTGTAATTTAGAACTAAACATATCTTATATCTAATAATTAACAACCAAAACCCTTGACTGTTCCTAACAGGACATACTGTGAATTTTGTAAATTACTTTCTAGCGAATTTCTATAGGAAAAACGAGCTATTGCAGTGGCCCTTATGGTAAGACCCAAGGTCGGGAGTAGCAAATGAGCACCGATCATGGTCCCCAGAACACGTTTTGGGGTGTCATTAAAAATCATATATATATATATATGTGTGTGTATATATGTGTTCGCACTCTAGCGGCCGCATTTTAAGTCCGATTTGGTGGTTCAAATGTGGTACACAGTTGGTTGTCTCCGTCGCTCGGACGAGTTCGTTAGCCAAAACAATCCAACAATCGGAAGCACGTTTTTTGACCGGAAGTAACTATTTTTTTAGACTTTTCCTACGAGAATTAATTTATTTGAGTTTTTCTACATATTTAGTTGAAGGATGTTATTCTGCATATTTTGTTTTTTTACGCGACCTTATAGCTCGCTTGGTTCCCCTAAAATCGATCAAAACGTAAAATACTACAAAAGTACCCGGTTCAAAGCCATGTGGTGGATTCTATTGCGGGGTTGGCGTGCGAAACACGCAATGCGTTGTCTATTGAAGATACTCCCAATACGGGGGTTGGCGTGCGAAGCACGCAATGCTTTGTGTATTGAAGATACTCCCAATATGCGGAATGGCGTGCGAACCATTTTGCAGCTATTCAGCACCGTCGTGAATAGACCTATTTCCGAAATTGTTGGTTGAAACCCTAAAACATAGGCATATAAACTTAATTTTGGAAATTTGCTCATCTCACGTCAGCGGTTCAGCTGCGTTGTCGAATTATTTCTTTTTATGTTTCAATCGTACTATGACACAAGTAAATCTACTTGTGTCTTATTATCGATTCAACAGAATCCATTACAATAACCATAAACCTACTTGTAACAGCTCCTCAATACATCTTGTCTTAGCTTTTATGTAAATTGCTCCAACAGTTATTTTACTGTTAGACTTGAATTGTGTTAATTTATTCTCACGACTTTGGTAATAAATCTGAACGATTATGTTATTGAAAGAATAAGTTAATGGCCTTAAACCAGATAAAATTGGATCACTGTTCCCAGTGAGGGTAATTCTATTCCTTATTAACGTTATTGTATTGTATAAGTTTTACATTGTAGGTACAAAATATGGTAACTTGCTCCACTTATAAGAATACATTTACTTCCTTCGTTAGAATATGAAATACACATTTTTGTACAGGAAATTGAGTTACCAGTATTTGTGGCCAGTATTTATGTACACAATACTTCGATTCCCCAGCTGCAACACTAACGAGAGATAAGCAAATTACTAAAATCAATTTGATATGTTTAAGGTTTCAACCATTAGGGAAATTGGTATAATCACGAAGGCACTGAATAGCTGCCTGCGTGTACGAAATATATTAGTGGATTTGGTTAGCACCTTAGCCTCCAGCTCCATTTCACTTCCTGCTTCATTCCGCTCGCAGTGGTAAAACTAGTTTCGGTTATTTGCTCCTCGACCTTGTGGCCTTCGCGAGTTTGCATCCCGCTAAGGATTTCCATTAGATGTATGGTTTGCGATATGGGTTCTTCTTAGTTTTTTACAAATAATTTCAAATATTGTCAGGCTTTTAAATAGTTTCGAAAAATGCTATTTGTCCATTAAAAGTAAGAAAATCAGCAGATTTAAACTCTCTGAATGTTTGTAAATATAAGTGAGTTTCTCACAGAAATATCTTTAATTGTCAAACGCGTTTCGACGAGAAGTCGTCATCTTCTGTGACATTTTCGAGCTACAACTAAATTATAAAACCAGTCGAATGTTGGCTACTCTGTGTCCTTTTGAAAATAAACTATAAACATTTGGTATTCGATGTACCCTAATAATATAATAATTGGGAAAATAGTTCATTATTTTAGTTTCGTTACCTCTGATGCATCTTTCCTCAGCTTTTGACATGTCTTTTCTCTTTGGAGCGTGTATGGCCTGCTGTCTGCTTGAGTCAAGTAGTAATACAAGACTTTAGTACGCACTTAAATAAACCCAAACCATTTTAGGGCTTTTAACTAGTACAACCCGATTCAGGCCCCCAGCAAGGCCCCTCCAACTTATGTTGGGTGTGACGTCATCTTAGGTTAGGCTAGGTTACGTTCACACCCCTCCACCCCCCATCATAAGGGGCGCGGCTTAACTTCCATTGGTCGAGAGGTGTGGCCTATTTGGTCCAAATGCTGGTCTTTGATTGGTCGGGCGCTATATCGTCGCACACTCTACTCACCTCTCCAAAATGAGAACCACATCAATCCTTTTACTACATTGAAAGATAAATTTTCAATATTTGTGTTATTCAATAATATAAAGCACAAAACGAAGCAGGACGAAAATCAATACAGATGGTCTCATTACACAATTAAAACAACCATTGCTGTTTAGTGGATACTGTCAGCCCAGTCGTGTTTGTCATTAACAAACACTGTGCTACCAAACGTGAAATGTTAAATACCCTACATTAACCTAAAAACACGCCAAACACTATTAAATTATGTTAGTTGCAGTGATTATTGCGCAAGGAAAATGACCGTTATTTTATATTGAATTGCAATTACTGCATTATTGTTTGTAATTAACACAGTGTACCAACTTTGTACAATAAAATTACTCCAAAATTAACTGTAATGCTGTTTAACTATATTAACTACAAGTATTTAGATATTTTATGTTCAGTTGTATATTCTATGCTATTAAACGAGAAAATTTGGTATATTTTACTCTCTGGAAAACGTATTTAAAGATTTAACTTTTAATGTTAAAGGGAAACGACGGGGCGTGATTACATTTGTAGAGGATAGGTCAGCTGATGAATGTTGGTACAGTGTTAGTGTAATTTCTTTTATTATCAATTAATTTTGTTGATAATTTTGAATACATGCACAGCTTATACTAACGTTTATCAATTGATTTAGCTTTGAGGTTATGTTTAGGCAGACACCATTGTTGAAGACGCAAGCCAAAAAACAAAATTTGAACGAGTTAGAAGTATGTACAGAAAACAAAATATACAAAGAGGAATAAATAAGTTTTAAAATTAAAGTGAAAGACATATTTCTGGTGCAGTAAATTTACATACATCTCTAACTTCTTCTCTCTCTCCTCAGTGACTGTTTTCCATCCAATCTTCCTATCACTCTGTCTTTCTTTATTCCCTTGTTTCGTTGTCTGTTTGTCCCTCTCTAGCTTTTCTTTCGCCCCCGTATCAATCTCCCTCTCTATATTTCTCTCCCCTGTCTCTATATCTCTTCTTTCCTCTCCCGCTCTGGCTTCCTCCCCTTTCTCTCTACCTCCCTTTCTTTCTCTCTCTTTCTCATTTGTCTCTCTCATACTATGCCTCCCTCCTTCTGTTCTCTCAATGCTACCCTCTACCCTTCCTTTTTTATAATTGCTATCCCTACCTTCTTCTTTCTTTTCATATGTGTACTTCCACCCTTCTCTCCCCAATATCTCTCTCTCTCTCTCTCTCTTTAACTGTATCTTTTTTCCTTCCTCTCCTTTTCTCTCCCTTCCGTCCTAACTCTCTCCCTTTGTATCTCCCTTTCTCTTCTTGCCTTCCTATCTCTCTCCCTTTGTATTTCTCTGTCTTCGTTTTTGACACTTTCTCTCCATGCCTTAATCTCTCTCCATTTTCATCTCCCTGCCTTCGTAACTCTCCCTTTAGCCATGCTTCCTATCTCTCTCCCTGTCTTCGTCTCTCTCCCTTTTCATCTCCCTATCATCTTCTCTCTCCCTTTCTCCATACCTTCTTCCCATTTTGTAGCCCCCTGTCTTCTTCTCTATCCCTTTTCACGCCTTCCTATCTCTTTCATTTTTATCTTCCTACCTTCGCTGTCTTTGCCTCTCTCTCTTTCTGTCCATGCTTTCGTTTTCTCTTCATTTATATCTTCAATGCCTTCGTCTCTCTTCATTTTCATCTCCCTGTTTCTTCTATCTTCCTTTATCTCAATACTTTTCTATGTCTCTCCCTTTTTACCTCCATGGCTTCGTCTTATATCTTGTAAAGTTTTTTTTAAAGTTAACAGTTTTCATGATATTCCACTTTAGAAACTTTTAACGGCCGCCATTTTAAAATTAGAAAAATAAATACTTGTAAATTGTAACATACAAAATGCTTGTACCAAATTTGAACTCAATATATTACCTATTTTTGGAGGTATCGTGAGTTTTGGGAAAAAACTAAATGTCTGATTGTTACTAAACTAAGCAGAATTCAAACAAAAATTACTGAACATTTTAAATTTATTTCAACGTATACAATCCGATCCTGTAAGGCCCGCTAAAGACACTCTGTATATATATTTTGTTTTCACGTTTTTAATTTATGGCAGTTAAAGACGGGGTAGCAGTCTGGACTAGCGTGTTTGACCTCGCCTCCATTCTGATCCCTAGTAACTGTTATTCACTTGTTTCGTTATATAACTATATTTTAATTTAAAATTTTCACTATCACTACACACACTATATCTGACAGCTTAATAGTATTCATGGCGGAGTTAAGTTTGCAATTTGTAAAGCTATCTTACTGTTGTCTCAGCTTAAAGCCTCTAACGAGACACTATAAAGTGATAATCGCTATTCCAAGTTGAGACGAATGATGAAGCACCTCAGTTTAATGCGATTTCCAGAACCTTAACATCTGACAATGTCAGATCGTATCTCGGAAATGTTAACAATAAATTAACACCGTTAAAGTCGATAAACTAGAACATATTTTGTTAATTTTTTAGTATTAATTAAAATTAAGTCAATCGTTTACCAATGTGTTGTTAAAAAGAACAAAATACGTCTATAGTACAATTAAACACGAGAAATATTAGTAGTTCTAAAACCTTAATAGTACGGCTCTCGTATTTATCAAGGAAAAACAATCGTCATATTACGGTTTTTATTGAAATCTATATATAAAAAAGCGAAATACCACTAACTCACTCACTCATCACGATTTCTTAAAAAGTACCGACCGGATTGAAATGAAATTTAGTATGTAGCTTCCTCTAGGGCCATAGGTGCTCACTAAGAAGATCTGAAATTATGATTTTAGTAACTTTGATCCCCCCAAACATCCCCTAAAATTTCTATTTTTTTTTCAAACCCTTTCTTAGTGAGCACCTATGGCCCTAGAGGAAGCTACATACTAAATTTCATTTCAATCGCTAGTTTTTTTAAAAATCGTGATGAGTGGGTCAGTGAGTGGTATTTCGCTTTTATATGTAGATAAACCGAATTGTTTAAACATTTGTTAAAACCCAGCATTTTACTGTTTCAATAGAGACGTTTTCTTTTAATTCTTTCAGATAAAGTATTGCATTGCACAGTAAACAAACAATAAATAAATGATCTCAAAAACTCTTGAAACACGTGGAAAATCTATTAATATTTTGTTTATAAATACAGTTTTCTAATTCGACGCAATCGGGAAATGTTGTATAATATTTTACGATATTAAATTCCAGGAACTTTAGAATGTAATCATTTGTTTTACACAGATTCTATGAATTTAAATAATTCTATCTGCACGACATGCTCGTTGGCTCATCGTAACTATTTCTGATTAATGTTTTAAAGTGTTCATTAGCTTAACATATTTTATACGTAAAAACAAAAACAATAAACTAGTAGAATAAGGTATGTGGTAGATACCTTCCATCTTATAATAAATGTAACAGGCCCAAGCAAATCGCCGTTACCAGCGAGGTAGGGCAGGGTAGAACATGATGTTATGATGATGTTTACGAGGGGTGCATACTGAACCAGTGCTTCAGTGACTAATTATTATCTGACTTATAAGACAATAACGGTTAACACTTTCACTGCTAAGGACGAACATGCGAGGTTGACACTGAACACTATGAGAAGCGGCCGACGCACAGTGCATTGCACGCAAACCCCCGTATTATTGGGAGTACTTTTAATACACAATGCATTGCGTGCTTCGCACGCCAACCCCCGTATTGGGAATGTTTTCAATACACAATTCATTGCGTGCTTCGCACGCCAACCTCCGTATTTCGAATATTTTTTATACACAGTGCATTGCGTGCTTCGCACGCCAACCTCCGTGTTTGGAATATTTTTAATACACAATGCATTGCGTGCTTCGCACTCCAACCCCCGTATTGGGAGTGTTTTCAATACACAATTCATTGCGAGCTTCGCACGCCAACCTCTGTATTTGGAATATTTTTAATACACAGAGCGTTGCGTGTTTCGCACGCCAATTTTATACCTATGTGCTGTGGGCGCACATGTGCGTCCGCTTTAAAATATTACGTAGAAAGGTCCCAAAAATTAAAAATAAAGTAATTTTTACTCATATAGACTATAAAAATATAAACAAATAAAAGGTCAGCTCCTAGCATAGGACATACGAAATTTGCGTAGCAGTGTACGTGTTATGCCTTGAAATGGTCGCAGTGTTGCAAGGTAGACTGACCAATAAAACGGTATTGGTGGTTCAGCCGACAAACTCGCATATTGGAAAAAAACAAAGCCGTAGTGCATGTGGGGTCGAATCTGGTAACGTGGAAAGTACCCTCCACCTTTTATAGTAATAATTGTTAGTAATATGAATCACGGATGGTTTCACATTGAGAATAAACGTGCAAAATTTGTTCGCATAAAAAATATGCTGAAGTCAGAGTTCACGTAATCAAGGTGGTGATGATTAGTTTGGGTGGTAGAATAAGTCAGTCTGGTAGCAACCCTGGTCTACAACAGACTCCACACCTCTCTGGAAGGCTCTGGATCAAAACTTCCAAATTGCTTACTTTACAATACCTCTGAAATTTAAATTGTGCTTCCTCATTTTGTAAATTGTTTAAAATAGTTTACTTGGTAACACCACTGAAATGTACATTGTGCTTCCTCATTTTGTAAATTGTTTTAAAATGGTTTACTTTGCAATACCTCTGAAATGGGCATTGTGCTTCCTCATTTTGTAAATTGATTTAAAATAGTATACTCGTTAATACCTCTGAAATGGGCATTGTGCTTCCTCGTTTCGTAAGTTGATTTAAAATAGTTTACTCGTTAATACCTCTGAAATGGACATTGTGCTTCTTCATTTCGTAAGTTGTTTTAAAATAGTTTACTTGGTAGCACCACTGAAATGGACATTATGCTTCCTTATTTCGTAAGTCGTGTTAAAATCGTTTACTTTGCAATTCCTCTAAAATGGACATTGTGCTTCCTCATTTCGTAAGTTGATTTAAAATAGTTTACTCGTTAATACCTCTGAAATGGACATTGTGCTTCCTCATTTCGTAAGTTGTTCTAAACCAGTTTACTTGGTAATACCTCTGAAATTGACCTTGTGCTTCCTCATTTTGCAAGTTGTGTTAAAACAGTTTACGTGTTAATTCCTCTGAAATGGACATTGTGCTTCCACATTTCGTAAGTTGTGTTAAAATAGTTTACTTGGTGGTGTTAAAATTTGTGTACTTTGCAAATTTGTTTTATTTTTTGGAACCAAAAAAAATGTTCATAATATACTTTATATTTCTTAAAATATCGCCGTAGAAGTTTACACTTCTCCCGTGTGGTATTAAGCAGACCTGGATTCTTTTTGTTAAAGTTTAACAAATTCGTAAATATAAATACCAAACGCAAGTGGCGCTATCTTGATTAAACGCATACGTTTGGAAAAGCTATGAATATTTAAGACGTTTCGAACAACAATACACCTTTGTTTATTGTACTTAGTTGAAAGTTGTACAACTACTGAAAGTGTCGAGTAAATTCAGATAATTGTGTTAAACTAAGATTTCATCTCATCGTGGAACAGTTATTATCACTTTGTAGCGTCTCGTTGGATGCTTTAAGCTGAGACAACAATAAGATAACTTTAAACTCAGAGAAGAACTTTTACCAACTTGTCAGTCAGATTTGTTTCAAAGTAACAAACATTCATAATCAAAATCTATAACTTAAATTCTGGTAAATAGCGAGAAGGAGACGCATTCATTTAATGGTTTTCTCAGATTCCACCAGACGACAAACCACTCTATATTAAAGACCACTAAAGAATACCGTTGCGCGGTTTCCAATAGGATGGGCGCGCAGCGTTGCCATATCTACTAGCATTGTATTTGGATAACCTAATAGAATTCCGATCCAATGCAATATTTTAATCCACTGGAAATTCGACGAAAGTGGCGCTATCTATTGGAGAAACGACGGAAGCGGTGTGAAACACCAATGCTACCAATGATTTCTCTCTAGGTTGACCTCGCGGCGCGATCATGCACTATTTTCCAGACAACCTTTTTTCGGCACACATCCCCCGTATGCATGCATGATCTATTTCATTATTCATGATCTATGCTACTAGTCTCGAGCACTCCTGGTATTTACCGCTCGAGGCTTGAGCGTACAGTTTAAAGAATTATAAATGCGTTGAGTCAGAGCCGCGTTCAGTTACAAGCGTGGGAAGAACGTGACAACGTCGCAGTAAGGCAATTGGAACGTTCAAGGTCTCGGTGTACACAAGCCCGTCCTTCAAAGGTATTCTTTCGTGGTCTTTACTTTAGTGGGCTCTTTTGCCTTTAGCTCTAGCCAGTAGTAGTTAGAAGTTCCGGCCAGCAGAGAGAGTCTTATACATTTGAATTTAATAAATGTATTAACACGTTCACTGCTAAGGACGCACGTGTGAGCTTGACACTGAACATATGAGCAGCGGCCGACGGACAGTGCATTGCACGACATTGGGATTATTTTCAATACACAATGCATTGCGTGCTTCGCACCCCAACCTCCGGTATTGAGAGTATTGTAAATAATACACAGTGCATTGCGTGCTTCGCACGCCAAACCCCATTTTGGAAGTATTTTCAATTCACAATGCATTGCGTGCTTTGCAAGCCAACCCCTATATTGGAAGTATTTTCAATACTCAATTCATTGCGTGCTTCGCACGCCAACTACCATATTTTGAGTATTTTTTATTACGCAATGTATTGCGTGCTCCGCACGCCAAACCCTATATTGGAAGTAGTTTTAATACTTAATGCATTGCGTGCTTCGCTCACCAACCGGTATAATTTGAGTATTTTTTTACACAAAATGTAATGCGTGCTTCGCCCGTCAACCACCTCATTGGAAGTATTTTCATTACACAGAGCGTTGCGTGCTTCACACGCCAATTTCAAGCCTTCATGCTATGGACGCACATGTGCGTCCGCTTTAAAATATTAGTGATTACGTAGAATGGTTGAAAAATAAAAAATAACGTAATTTCTACGCATTTAGGCTATAAATATAAACAAAATAAAAGGTCAGCTCCTAGCATAGGAAATACGAAATTTGCGTAGCAGTGAACGTGTTAACACCTATTTCAATTATTTGTTTCTAAATTTATAAATTTAACACTATCTTCTTTATTTCACAGTGCACTCTTTTAATGTATTTGATCGTTACGGAGATCTGGGTTAACAATGTCAGATCTTGAGGTTCCGACAGTAGTGTTAAACTAAGATGTCTCATTATTCGCCTCAACTTGGAATAGTTATCACTTGATTGTTAGTCGCTTTAAGCTGATTCAACGAATACAACTTTACTTTTGTTAACCTGTCAGACAATGAAAGGGCAACTTATTAGTACCTGGGTGACCGAGCATCGCTCAGTATTTTTAACGTCTGGATCGCATCTATTCGAATACTTAGTGACTTTAAAGGTGGTATAAAAATAAGTTATATCTATTCGTCTATAAGTGACGTGAAAGGTGGTATAAAAAAAGTTCAGAGTTTAAATTTTATGCGCAGTTTTCAGACATAAGACCTAAAGCGTTCGATCCTTAACGTCAAAAAACTTCTATATGCAATTTCCATCAAAATCGATAGAGCCGTTAGCGAGATCCCCGAAATAAATTTATAAATATACAAATATACAAGAATTGCTCGTTTAATAAGATAAGACTTTGTAACGAATCAGTTCTGGTTTGTATTACTTATGTAAGATTGACAGATTTGTTAAAACCATCTGCGCCTCATGAATAGGTCCCATCAAACCTGCTCTTTTGTTATAATATGTAGGTTTTTAAGAGGTTTTCCTCGTGTATAAATAGTTCAGAGCAATTTTTCCCAGTTGCAGTCTCAGTAACGGCATCTCATTCGCCCAAGACTTTTCCTCCATCTGTTGACACATTTAACATAAAATATGAGTTTACATTGTTTTTCTCTTCTTCCATCTCTTATGATAACAATAATAATCTCGAAAACGAACTGACAGTGTTGCCAGGTCAATCAACATTAACCGTGAATTTATATTAACAATGTTTCCAAATTTATAAGCATTGTTCAAGAAAAGTAACTGACCATTCGTATCAACATGAATGACGAAAATTTACTGACTTTACTGCCAGGTATATCAACATAAATCTTGAAAGCTAATTGACAGTGTTGCCAGATTCATCAAAAGCACAGTGTTCAGATTTTTAAATTAATAACAAAAGCTAATTTACAGTGATGCCAGATCAATCAACATTAACTTCAAATCTTGTTAACAGTGTTGCGAAATTAATCAAGAAAAGTAACTGACAATGTTGTCAGATTTATAAACACGAATAACGAAAGCTTATTGACAGAGTTGCCAGGTCAGTCAATAAAAATATTGAAACCAAACTGACAGTGTTACGAGATCCATCAACAATAATCGAGAAATCTTACCAACAGTGTTGACAAATTTATCGGAATTAATCACGAATAGTAACTGGCAATGTGGCCAAATTAATCATCATGAATGATACATATGACAGTTTTTCCAAAGGCCTATATACCAACGGAAGCTAAATAACAGCGTTGCCAGATGTATAAAAAAATAATTATGAAAACTTACAGAAAGGGTTGCCAGGTGAATGAACACTGATCGTGAAAGCTAACTGACAATGTTTTGATAGATTTATCGAAATTAATCACGAACACTAACTGATAGTTATGCCAGTTTTATTACGTTAATTACGAAATCTTCTTACTGACAGTGTGCCCAGATTATCAACACTAACCAAGAAAGGTAACCGAAAATGTTGCCAAATTTAGGCCTATAGGCTATATGGATTCGTGTAATCATTTTCTTTGATCGTTTTGTAATAATTCCTGCTAAACCCATCCTAGATTCGTACAACTTTGCAAAACAGCGTATAATATCTTGTAATTTTACTTTCTCACTATACTATAGTAGACCTATAGTGAAAGTATAGCGATCGCAACCAAAATCGATGTTGATATTTTTGTGGAAATATCCGTTTTGGGACCCCCAGAGTCCAAAATGTGTTTTTTTACAAAATGTCTGTCTGTATGTGTAAACAAAGCTAGAGCGAAAACTATTCGATCGATTTCAAACAAATTTGCATCGGACATGTCAGTAGGTCTGTATGGATGCACGAAAAACGGTTTAAAATTTTTTTTGAAAACAACCCTCTTTTTGGCAAAAAAAAAACACAAAAAATAAGTTATTATTTTTTTTATAAAAAAACGGCTCTAACGTTTTTGATAAAATTTGGCTTATTTGTAGCCTTTAATGTTTCCTACCATATGCAAAAACCGCATCTTTCTCAAAATTATCGTTTAGCTAATAATAAAAATAATAATAACTGATTTTTGGGTTTTTTTGGCCAAAAAGGGGGTTGTGTTTCAAAATTGTTCAAAAACTTTTTTCGTGCAACTATACTGGCCTAATTGACATGTTTGGTGCAAATTTGTTCGACATCGATCGAATATTTTTCATTTTAGGTAATAATAATATTTATTTTTTACTCTCCTACTTTAATTTACCATCCCATCTCCTACTTTAGTACAATTATGAAGTCACGGTTGGGGTTACATACGGGGATTGGCGTACGGAGCACGCAGTTCACTGTGTATTGAAAATGCTCCCAATATGCGGGTTGGCGTGCGAAGCACTCAATGCATCGTATATTGAAAATACTCCCAATTTGGGGGTAGGCGTGCGAAGCACTACGCGTCGGCCACTGCTCATAGTGTTCAGTGTCAAGCTCACATGTGCGACTTAGCAGTGAACGTGTTAATAATTTAAATAAAATGTTTGTGAGAAAGTATAGGCCAGTTTCTGGTACAGTTTATTTAAAGTAGGGTAAAATGCTGTAAAGATGTCGAACATCTTATGACATTACGTTTCTCCAATTGTACTTACATTTTTCCTGATATATAAATTTCCCACCTGCGCGTCTCAATTTCCCTAAACCACCCACTACATCCGCTCCGTTGCGTCTTGCAACGAAAATAAATGTTAACCGTCGATTTATTCGCTCAATTAATCTCTCGATACGTTTAATTTGATAAGTATACTATTTAATCCTTTCGATCGATAAACAGATATTCATTTACAACGTTATCGAACATTGCGATACATCCAGTGACATTAATTCTGCGTCATCCGATGGAATATTTCAGGCTACGGTATTTTTTGTTGTAATGTTGGTACGGCGCTAATTATTTGTTGGTGCAAGCCGGTTCTATATCTAACTAGTAATCTCTCTGTTACGTATTATAATTGGCCCTGCACGTTGTTGTGGGCAGATTTTATTATTCAATACATTATGTAACGCGTTACAAATTAATTTAACAGATTGTTAATTATGGGAAGTCTGTACAGTTGTTGATAACGGTGGCATTATTAGCGAATTTCCATCGGAAAAATGAGCTATTGCAGTGACCCTTTTCTTGGGACCTAAGGTCGGGAGTATAAAATGAGCACCGATCATGGTCCCCAGAACACGTTTTAGTGTGTCATTAAAATGTATATATATGTATATATCGGTTGAATTAGACCACCAATGCGCAAAATATGTTTCTCAGGCGCCATTTTTAAGCGGTTAAAGATAAAGTCAAACATTAATACAAAAAATGTTTATTTTATTTATTTTTTCCGCTTACACACTTCCTCAGCAAGGGATATTTAATTAAATTACAAGTGAAAAAACATGGACCAAGACCGGGAGTTGAACCCGGGACCTTCACGTTTCCGTCGTGGTGCTCTGCCAACTGAGCTACCCTGATATCTCCAGATATTGGTCAATGTTATCTCACTTGTACGGTTTTACTGCAATTATTGAACTAACAGATTGAATACCTCGTGTATACGACATTGAAAACAATCTCAATTCTTATTTCGCAGCTTACGGTGGTGTTATTCAATGGTGTGCTTCATGACTAACGTAACTATTTTTCTTTTAAATCTGTTTTTTTCCAATTGTATGTATTTTAAAATTTGAAAATTTTTGAATAAGGGAACTTAATCACACTTGTGGAAAGGAGTATCATCTCACGAATTTTTGATACAAATTTGGTTTATGTTGGCTATGTTTTGTGGTGACAGTAAACCTAACTGCAAAACACTACGTTTTGGACGTTTTGGAACACCCTGTACATACACAGTAAGATAGGTTAAAAATTTCTTTTTCAAAATTATCAGTGAACAGAGCCTTTAACATGAGGTATCACTCGATCTACCTTTATATTAGAAAATTTTCTAAAAACGACCCCACCCTCAAAAAAAGCCCCTTTGGGGCATTTTTGAGATTTGAAAACACTTTTACTGAATTCTCTAGGGTCAAAATAGGGAAGTTTAAGCTAAAACGAAGGCTGTAGCTCATTTGATACAATCGGTGTACATATATATATATATAGAGAGTGATGCAAAAGTCTGGAAACATCACAATATTTCAAAAAGTACGACTCTTATGAGATAGGAATACAAGTAGTTATTCACAACCATAAAAGAACCACTTTTTTGTGAGTTTGAAATTTTTGACCGCCATCTTGGAATGAACTTCATTTTTTTAAATGGGAAGTTGGTCATGCGATACATCATTTCGATGTAGAATTTCAAGAGAAATCTAACGGTGAAATTTGCACATCCGTATCTTTAACCGATTAAAAATGGCGGCTAAAAACAACGAAATCGTGATTTCCGATTTGGCCCCGTTTTTGCTGTACTATTTTTGTTTTTAATATTTATTATTATTCTTTTTGGATCCAGAATTAAATAAGCTTTCAAACGATATGCCAAACAACTGTATTTGGTTGAACCACTCGAAATCAATTTTGAAAAAATCAAAATGGCTGTAACTAAAAAAATTTAAATACTCAAAAATATCGTTGTGTGGCATATTGTTTGAAAGCTTATTTAATTCTGAATCCAAAAAGAAGCATAATTAATATATTTGTTTAAATAGTACAGCAAAATGGAGCAAAATCGGAAAACTCGATTTCGTTGTTTTTGGCCGCCATTTTGAATCGGTAAAAAATATGGATGTGTAAATTTCACCGTTGGTTTTCTCTTGAATTTCTACATCGAAATGATGTATCACATGACCGCCTTCCCATTTAAACAAATGAAGTTCATTACAAGATGGCGGTCAAAAATTTCAAACTCACCAAAAAGTGGTTCTTTTATGGTTGTGAATAACTGCTTGTATTCCTATCTCATAAGACTCGTACTTTTTGAAATATTGTTATGTTTCCAGACTTTTACCTCACTCTAGCGGCCGCATTTGACGTCCGATTTGGTCGAAATTTGGTAAATACGATAGTTGTCTACGTCGCTCGGACGAGTTCGTTAGCCAAGCAATCCAACAACCGGAAGCACGTTTTCTGAAGTAACTATTTTATGAGATTTTCCGTACTAGTTTTATCTAAAAAAATAAATGTAGGATATTATTCTGCACTTTTTTTTACACGAGCTTAAAGCTCGCTTGGTTCCCCCGAAATCGACCAAAAAGTAAAATACCATAAAAGCACCAGGTTAAAGTCCACGTGGGGGGTTTTATCTTGGGGTTATCTTACAATCCGAGGCCCAACGGCCGAGTTTGTACTCTGCGAGCAAAGCGAAGTTGTCCGTAACCCGAGGCCGAAGGCCAAACTCGTTTTTCCTCTGCGGGTGGACCGAAGGAGTGCGTGAGTTGAAGCTAAAACTAATTCTACTAATAAATTTCGACACAGAGGCAGCTATTCAGCGCCTTCAAGGCTAGATGATTTTCCCAAATAATTGGTTAAAACAATAAAACATGTAAACTTAATTTTGTAAATTCGCTCAACTCACGTCAGCGGTTCAGCTGCGTGGTTGAATTATTTAGTCTTGACTTTTTAAATATAGTTTAAGTCCTACACAAAATCGTATCACCTTCGTTGTTTACAGGTGAAATATAGGTTAGGCTCTTCATAGTAGCACTGCTAAATGTGAGACAGAAGCGTGAGACTCGTGCGATTGCAGTGAAACTTCTTAGATTCTAGAAACAGTTATTTTATGCATTGCTCTCTTTGAATTTTAATTAAGTTATGTGTAAAAATTGGTTTATTCAACCCGGCATGTTATAACACAGTAAACACAGCAATATTTTGTGTACATTTGCTGTTATTATCTTTAACTTGGTTTTTATCCTTCATCCGATTGTTTTAACCGTTATACCATCCGAAAGGGAAGCAAAGAGGCTACAAAAAAGGTATCTTGACATTTTTTGTTAACGTGTACGGTTTTTGAGTAATTTAGGTTTGAAATTTTCAAACAGCCGCCTCACATGTGAACAGCCATTTTGAAACTCATGATTGGATTTAATCGCTTATTTTTATTGAGATATTAAGTTGAGATTGGTAGGTTAAACTTCATGCCAAGGTTGAACTCAATCAGTCAAACCGTTCTCGAGATAAGAATTATTTTGTACAAAAAACAAAATGGCGGATATTTAGAAAACGAAGCGTTTTCGGGTCTGTGTTTATATGAACTTTTTTCCTTATTTTGACCCATAGAACCATTCCCCAAAGTTTGGCACTTTACTTATGGAACACCCTGTACGGGCCTACAGGGTGGTTATAAAGTCACTTCACCCCCCCCCCCCCCCATTACCTTTTGTGTTTGCTAAAACAAACAGATATCCTGTGGGGAACGATACTAACTTAACCCAAAGTATCTTTTGAAGCAATCGTAAATTTTGAGTGTACCCTAAAAATGGGGGATTTTAGGGGAGTAGAGGGCGCAACACCTGAGCACAAAAGGGGAGGGAGGAAAATCGCACGACTCTAAACCCTGGGGTGGGTGTGGGGGGTGGAGCTGGGTGTGGGGGTGGGTGTGGGGTGGGTGTGGGGTGGGTGTGGGGTGGCTGTGGGGTGGGTGTGGCCGCCATTTTGTTTCCGCCATCTTTTTTTTTCTTTGTTTTTTTTTTTTTTGTAATAATTAATATTTAATGCTTTGAAAAAAGTTTGGATGTCTCCGAGAATCGAACCGGGTACCTCCATTACCAAAGTCCGCGACGCTACCGATTAGGCTGCGCTGACGCTGTTAAGAAGTCCTAGTCGAGTATATGAGTTTAACATTGAGACCTTGTGTCCGATTGTAGACAAAACGGACTAATATTTGACTTTTACAAAGACAACATTTACCAAAACATTACAAAGAGTGGAAGTGGGTGTGGTGGTGGGAGTGGGTGGTGGCGGAAACGCTATTTTCCTAACCTACATTTTGTTTTTTCCTAACCTAGTAGCCAAACCGACCGAGTTTTTTTTTGCACCGGGTTGTGACAGATGACGACGCCATCTTAGTTGTGGTGACGTTGAGGCGGTATTGCACTGATTTTTTACGAATAGAACATATTGTTAGTGTTTAAGCTGATCATATTAACTAGGGATGCACCGACTTCCGACTCACGATATTTTGCAGAGCCACGACGACATTTCTAGTTTACTATATTTAAGTTGAGTACATAGGTGTAGCAGATTGCAGTGTTGTAATATTTGGGAGTATATCGCAGCCATTGTCGCAGCGTCCTATATGTACAGGGTGTTACAAAACGACTGGGTGATCGGAAAGATGTGTACGTACATTGTATCCTCGATGTTAAACGACGTCGCTACTTTTATAATCTGTCGCCACCTAGTTCGCCATCATATCGATATATTACAGCCTCCTATATGTACAGGGTGTTCCAAAACCACTGGGTGATCGGAAAAATTGGTATATGCATTGTATCCTCGATGTTAAACGACGTTGCTAAATTTACAATCCGTCCCCATCTAGTTCTCCATCTTGTTGAGATATCGCAGCCTAATATATGTACAGGGTGTTCCAAAACGCCTTTGTGATCGGAAAAATTTTGATGTACATTGTAACATCGATGTTAAACGACGGTGTTAAATTTACAATCCGTCGCCATCTTATCGCAGCCATTGTCGCAGCCTCCTATATGTACAGGGTGTTCCAAAACGACCGGGTGATCGGAAAGATGTGTATGTGCATTGTATCCTCGATGATAAACAACGACGTTAAATTTACAATCCGTTGCCATCTTATCGCAGCCTCCTATATGTACAGGGTGTTCCAAAACGACTGGGTGATCGGAAAGATGTGTATGTACATTGTATCCTCGATGTTAAACGACGTCGCTACTTTTATAATCTGTTGTCACCTAGTTCGCCATCTTATCGATATATTACAGCCTCCTATATATGTACAGGGTGTTCCAAAACGCCTGGGCGATCGGAAAAATTGGTATATGCATTGTATCCTCGGTGTTAACGACGTCGCTACTTTTATAATCCGTCGCCATCTTATCGCAGTCATTTTCGTAGCCTCCTATGTATACAGGGTGCTCCAAAATTCGTAAAAGCGGTAATATTTAATTTATACGAACAATATAATGTAATATTAAAAGATAAAACGGAGTTATCTTAACCTAGTTAGTGTGTGTGAGGGTGTGTGAGTAACACTTAACTTCTATATACAGGGTGTCCCAAATTCTTAAAAGCGATATAATTTATACAAACAATATATCGTATTATTAAAAGGTATCGACAATTTAAATCACCCCAGTTAATATGTGTGTGACACTTTTCTCCTAGGGTCCACCAAAATTCTTAAAAGCGATATAATTTATACAAACAATATAATGCATTATTAAAAGGTATCGACAATTTATCTCAGCGCAGTTAATATGTGTGTGGAACACTTTACTCCTATATATACAGGTGTCCCAAAATTCTTAAAAGCGATATTATTTTTATACGAACAATAGAATGCAATATTAAAAAGTATCGACAATTTAAGTTATATTTACCCGGTTAGCTTTGAGTGTGTGTAACACTTTAACTGCTATATACAGGGTGCCCCAAAATACTTAATAGTGGTAATATTAAAAGTTATACGCAATCGTTATCTTACCCCTTTTTAGTGTGTGTGTTTGTATACGCATATATTTTGTTCATCGGACAGACCATAACAGTAAATATTAACATAGAATAATATAATGTGTGATCAAACATATAACAATGTGTTGTAGAGTATGAGAAAATGATATAAACCGAACTTAACCAAGCCTAACCAAACGAACTTTCGTAATATAACTTAACAAAACTTAATCGAAATCCCAAAATTGTTATAGTGTATCGTAAAAAAAATTAACCCGAACTTAACCGAGCTTAAACGAACCCCCAAAATTGTTATAGTGTATAGTAAAAACATATAACACACGGCTGGGTCGAACAGGGATTGATTCGGATAGCTATAAAGTATTATGTACAAGTACCTTATAGAGAAAGGTATTATGACGATCTGCCAGTAGAAACACCCAAACATAACTGAGGGTAACCGATCTGTAAACAGCATTATTTTAGCAAGAAGCTATGTTGTTAATAATTAACCGTGCCTAAACAGCAAACAATAACCAAAAAGCCTTTATTGTTAACTAACATAACGAATCCACTACGGTTAGGTTAACCCAACCTAAACCACAAACCTTAACGTGGAAGCCTATGTTTCTACTAACATGAACAGACATTGTTTTTATAGGAGTCTATGTCGTTAACTAACCTAAGACGTATTGTTATGCAACGTAGTAAGTGTCTACGAAAAATAATCGACCTATATTGTTCTAACCTAAAAACCACAATAGCAATTGTTTTTATAGGAGTCTATGCCGTTACTAACCTAAGACGTAATATAATGCAACGTAGTAAGCTTCTACGAACCTAGTCGACCTATATTGTTCTAACCTAAAAAGCACAACAGCAATGGTTTTTATAGGAGTCTATGTTGTTAACTAACCTAAGACGTAATGTTATGCAACGTAGTAAGTTTCTACGAAACGTATTCGACCTATATTTTTAACTAACCTAAGTCCAACTGATTTAAATAAAAACCCCGAACCACAAAACAAGGAAATAAAACAATAACTAAACAACTAAATTGTAAGTTATGTTTAATACGTTACCCTTATGTACATTTCGATGACATGGTCATCACCCTCAGAGGGTTGTAACACTACTAAAGTATACAGATAATATTACAGAGCTATGTGTACCAGCCTCCCCCATTCCTACCCATATCGGTTAATCCAAGACCGACCTGGTGGGGGAATGGGAAGAGTCACATTACTACAAGTATCTACAGTCAAATAAAAATAAAATAAAATTAAAAAACGTGTTATTTTTTTAATGAGTTATTTAGTTATTTGTTTAATTTAACTAACCTAAGCTAAAAACCGAGGCTTGACTTTGCAACGGAGATAAAGTTGGCCGACTGAGGTCAACTGGTTCGAGGTCAGTGACGTCAGAGTGTTAGTCTTCTTCTTTTTTGTGGAAGATGTCGATAATAGAGAGAATGTTAGTGTGGTGCATAAATGATACATTAAGAGTGGCGAGACATTCTTTTCGAATTCTAGTACTGCTTTCTCTACGATTTGTAAATATGTATGCCTCGAGATCTTTGGGTTGGTTCCAACGAGCAATATTATTCCACAGATTTTAAGGAAGAGGACGAATGTTAACAGCAGGCTACAACCATACTGTTTAAAGGAGATAGAACCATTCTCCACCGTTTACCTACTGTCTACGAAGAAACGAAAACTGGAACTCGTAGAAATAGATTTAAAACGTAGAAAGTTGGAATACATGGAACATACAGCTTCTTTAAAAGAGGAATACAAAGAAATGCAGGAGAAAGAGAAAATTATTAGAGATACAAGAGAGAGGATGGGGTCATATTCTACCAAGACTTGGAAGAATTTGGATACACATGCAGACTACCAAGTTTCCGCATTTACCGTTAACACTAAAGCGAAATACGCCTTTGTTGGAATACTTGCAGAAAGAGCTGGGAATAAAAGTGTTTACTTCTTTAAAGGACATTACAAATCGTGGCTAATGGAGATCTACAAGTTGTTAATAATTAACCTTGCCTAAACAGCAAACGATAACCAAGAAGTCTTTATTGTTAACTAACATAACGAATACACTATGATTAGGTTAACCCTACCTAAACCGCAAACCTTAACGTGGAAACCTATTTTTCTACTAATATGGACAGACAATGTTTTTATAAGAGTCTATGTCGTAAACTAACCTAAGACGTAATGTTATGCAGCGTAGTAAGTGTCTACGAAAAATAATCGAACTATATTATTCTAACCTAAGCTAAAAACCACAATAGCAATTGTTTTTATAGGAGTCTATGCCGTTACTAACCTAAGACGTATTGTTATGCAACGTAGTAAGCTTCTACGAAAAATAATCGACCTATATTTTTCTAACCTAAGATAAAAACCACAACAGCAATTGTTTTTATAGGAGTCTATGTCGTAAACCAACCTAAGACGTAATGTTATGCAACGTAGTAAGTGTCTACGAAAAATAATCGACCTATATTATTCTAACCTAAGCTAAAAACCACAATAGCAATTGTTTTATAGGAGTCTATACCGTTACTAACCTAAGACGTATTGTTATGCAACGTAGTAAGCTTCTACGAAAAATAATCGACCTATATTTTTCTAACCTAAAAAGCACAACAGCAATTGTTTTTATAGGAGTCTATGTCGTAAACCAACCTAAGACGTAATGTTATGCAACGTAGTAAGTGTCTACGAAAAATAATCCACCTATATTGTTCTAACCTAAGCTAAAAACCACAATAGCAATTGTTTTTATAGGAGTCTATGCCGTAACTAACCTAAGACGTATTCTTATGCAACGTAGTAAGTTTCTACGAAACGAATTCGGCCTATATTGTTAACTAACCTAAGGCACACTGATTTAAATAAAAACTCCGAACAACAAAACAAGGAACAAAACAATAACTAAACAACTAAATTGTAAGTTATGTTTAGTACGTTACCCGTATGTACTTCGATGACATGGTCATCATCCTCAGAGGGTTTTAACACTACTAAACACTAGATAATATTACAGAGCTATAGGTACCCGCCCTCCCCCACTCCTACCCATAGCTGTTATAGGTGTAACCTTGAGTATATCCAATTTAATCTTTAGCTTGTAATTTAGATCTATATTTACATTTTCTAATTCTTTTTCGAACCAGTAATTAGAACAATACATTGTGTTTGGGTTTTCAAATTGTAAAATCAATCGAATTCTATGTCGATAGAGAACTTCTTGTATAGCACGAATAATAAATTCTGTCCCTTCTTCCAGTTTCTCTAATCTACTACAGTCTTTAAATTTTATTTTCCCATTTATCGGCTGCATAAGAGAATTATTAACTTGGTCGACAACGACTGGATCATATTGCATGGTTTCCTCCAAGGTACCTTTATGGAACTGTAG
>JAGFPH010005080.1:63667-83412 GCA_018207615.1 Philaenus spumarius
AGCTTGAAACTATGAGAAGCGGCCGACGAACAGTGAATTGCACCCCAATGGGTATTGGGAATATTTGCAATACACATTGCATTGCGTGCTTCGCACGCCAACCCTCGTATTGAGAATATTTTCAATACACAAGGCATTGCGTGCTTTGCACGTCAACCCCCATATTGGGAGTATTTGCAATAAACATTGCATTGCGTGCTTCGCACGCCAACCACCGTATTGGGAGTATTTTCAATACACAAGGCATTGCGTGCTTCTCACTCCAAATTTAGGCGTGCTATGGACGCACATGTGAGTCCGCTTTAAAATATTAGTGATTATTACGAAGAAAGGTTCAAAAATAAAAAAATTAATAATTTCCACTAATTTATACTATAAATATAAAAAATAAAAGGTCAGCTCTTAGAAGCATAGGAAATACGAAATTTGCGTAGCAGTGAACGTGTTAAATTTACATTTATAACCAGGCAATATACTGTTCCTTGTAAAATATAGTGCTTAATTGATTGTCCAACTAAAATATTTTCTTTAAGGTATTTTACAATCTAAATCATACGCCATCGTACAATGTTACCTAGGTCGGTTTGCGGAGATTCATACTTCGTTAAAGATAATAAAATAATTTAAATATAAATTGATACCCAAGATCCTAAATTATATGTGAAAGTGTTGGATACTTAATTTAGTTACGATTGTTTTGAAGTAGAAATGTGCCAACCAGCAACGTACTCCACTAAAATGTACAAACAAAATAATTGTTTATCAATTTAAATCAAGTTAAAACTATTTAAATACTTATCTTTATTTGTCATACAAATTTTAATATTATTTAATGTACACGCATCGTCATATAAATATTTCACTAAGATCGGATGCGTTCTTTTGTAATATATTTGTAGTGTTATATTTTTATCAACCGGTTTTATTTAGGTTTCATCTTGCCACTATCTCTTAAGTCTACCAGCTCCAGTGTCACGTAGAAATTTCCAATTTGTATCCGTTTCTTTATGGTGTTTGGTTTTCGTGTGTAGAATTTCTTTAGTAGATTCTTTACTAGATGAGCAGGATATTTGAGTCGATGTACTTTATCATTTTCCGAATCATCATCGTATTCATATACAACGAGAGGTCTTTTAGCGTTTGTAACAGCTTCACGTAAAACACGAACTCTACCGTCGTCTCTTCGTTGGCGCTCCAATATTAGTGTTCCGACCGATTTAGTTGTTCCAGTCATGTCATCTACCTGGCCATGTTTTCCCATTCTGCGGATTCTATCCAATGCTTTGTCCTCTCTCATACCTTCAGTACTGTTTTGTCCCTTTCGGACGTTATATTGTAGTTCGCACTTACGCCTGCAGACTGCGCCACGCAATATGAAAGCAACACGCACAATACCAATGGCGCCGTCTTGACGTTCATCTGCAAAATGAAGATGTTTTAGCGTAATTCCTACGTACGGAGGCTCTATATACTGTTTTAGTTTGGTATATACACTGTTTTTGTTATTATATATACTGTTTTAGTTTGGTATATATAGGCTACTGTTTTAGTTTTTTATATGTACTGTTCTGGTTGGTATATATATATTTCGGTTGTTATATATACTATTTCAGTTTGTTATATGTATTTTAGGTTAACCTGATAATTTTCACAAGTATGAAAAAAATATTTGTATGGTTACATTTGCAATTTTTAATAACAGGCAAATGCATAAAATCAATGGGGAATAAGGTTATGAAGTTAGCCATGCTTTATTTAGTTTAAAAAAACTTATCACATCAGCAAGTACACCCCAAAATGAAAATGGAGGTCCATATTACCACCCCTTTCTCTACTGTTTTTTTTGTTTGTTATATATATGGTTTAGTTGTTATATATATACTGTTTTAATTTGGTATATATACTCGTATATAAATTCGTTAGTATATATATTTTTTGGTTGTTATATATACTGTTTTAGTTTGGTATATGTATTTTAGGTTCACCTGATAATTTTCACAAGTATGAAAAAAATCGCATATATTATTTCTCAAGACTATTTTTTTGTCGGTACGCCATAACTTCCTTAATACATCATCAAATTACATGAATGAGGCATCATTTTAAAGCTTTCCTTAACCACTACACAGGAAAAATAGACAAACAGCTTAAAATTCATGTTTTAATAACCAAAATTGATTTAAAAAACTTTTATATTATACTCTGTATGTTCCTAATGAAAGGCGCCATCTACTAACCATCTGTTTAACTAGCATGACAGCTGTTAGTTAAATTGTTTACACTGTAAGATTGTATAGGGAAACTGTTATTTATAAACCAATGTAAATAAATAAACTTAATTAACAGGATTAAATCAACGTGTTAAATCAGGTAAATGTAGGCCTACTCCGAACTTGCGAAATATTCGCACGGGTCAGCTAGTATTTGTATGGTTACATTTACAATTTTTAATGGCAGGCAATACATTAAATCAATGGGGAATAAAGTTATGACGTTATCCATGCTTTATTTATTTAAAAAAAAATTATCACATCAGCAAGTACACCCCAAAATGCAAATGGTGGTCCATATTACCACCCCTTTCTCTACTGTTTTTTTTGTTATATATATGGTTTAGTTATTATATATATACTGTTTTAATTTGGTATATATACTGTTCCGGTTGGTATATTTATATTTTTTGGTTGTTATATAAACTGTTTTAGTTTGGTATATGTAGGCTATATACTGTTTTGTTTGTTATATATACTGCTTTAGTTTGGTATATATACTGCTTTGGTTGTTATATGTACTGTTTTAGTTGTTATATATACTGTTTTGGTTGTTATATATACAGTTTTAGTTTGATATATAGGCTAGATACTGTTTTGGTTGTTATATATACAGTTGTAGTTTAATATATATACTGGTTTAGTTTGGTATGTGTACTGCTTTGGTTGCTATAAGTCACTGGTTCGATTGATACAAGTGTTTGATATGGGGTGGTAGCAGGGGGAGGGAATTTGTGATTATTAAAATATTTTTTTCTAAGGTTCCCCTGTCAGTGAATAACAGTAGGCCTATATTTATTTCAAATTTTTCAATAATATAGAGATGGTAAGATTTCAAAACAATATACCATGTATATATAAAAACAAGAAAAGTCTGTATATTTGAGGGGTGTGTATGATCCAAATTCGTATACGGCTAGACCGTTTCGTTACCAAATTCGGAAAATAGAAAAGGACCAAATTAATAGATACTGGTTCGTTATCAAATGACGGAGTTGACGCACTGCAATTTATTTCGAATACCTATTTAATAAACGGTACCAGGAACTTCCACATATTTTCTCACAAACATATTTAAATTATTAAACAGATTCACTGTGACTTCATAATTGTAGGTGGGGAAGGAGAGGTGATATTAAAGTAGGAGATTAAGTAATAAATATTATTATATTAGCTAGAGAGAAAACTATTAAATCGATCTCGAACAAATTTGCACAAAAAAGGTCAATTAGGCCCGTATTTATGCACGAAAAAAGATTTTGACATTTTTTGAAAAACAACCCCCTTTATGGCCAAAAAACCCCCCAAAATCAGTTATTATTATTATTATTAGCTAAACAAGAATTTTTTAGAAAGATGCGTTTTATTGCATATGGTAGGGTACATTAAAGGCTACAAATAAGCCAATTTTGATAAAATCGGTAGAGTCGATTTTTTATAAAAAAATAATAACTGAATTTTAGGGGTTTTTTTTGCCAAAAAGTGGGTTGTTTTTCAAAACCGTTTTTCGTGCATCTATACAGGCCTACTTGACATGTCTGTTGCACATTTGTTTGAAATCGATCGAATAGTTTTCGCTCTAGCTTTGTATACATACAGACATACAGACAGACATTTTGTTAAAACCACTTTTTTGGACTCAGCGGGTCCCAAAACGGATATTACCCAAATACTCAATACCAATTTTTTTTGCGATCACTATACTTTATCTATACTATAGTATAGTGAGAAAGTAAAAGAATAGACTGGGTTAGCTACCGCCAAACAATACATTTTTAATTCTCTTGATAACAGACCGCTGAAACTTAGCGCAATTGTCTCTATGTGATACATTGAGAACGTAGACCACTCGTATTGTGATAGTTTGTGTTTTAGGTATAAAAACGTGAATACGAACCTCTAAAACAAACAATTCCCTGTATTTTACTCTCCCTAGAGTTGGAGAGAAAATGTTCTATGAAACATTTCATAAATGTTACATAGAAAAAGTAAACGCGTTGAATTTCGGACACTAACGTCTAAGTGGTTAACACGTTCTCTGCTACGCAAATTTCGTAGTATTTCCTATGCTAGGAGCTGACCTTTTTTTATATTCTAAATTACTTTATTTTTGAACCTTTCTACGTAATAATCACTAATATTTTAAAGCGAACGCACATGTGCGTCCATAGCACATAGGCTTAAAATTGGCGTGCGAAGTACCCAATGCTCTGTGTATTGAAAATTCTCTCAATACGGGGGTTGGCGTGCAATGCACTGTGCTTCGGCCGCTTCTCATAGTGTTCAGTGTCAAGCTCACATGTGCGTCCTTAGTAGTGAACGAGTAAAAATGGGGTAACTACCCCTATACAAAATTATAAATTCCACTAACTTCCTACAAGGTGGAGAGCTGACATTTGGGACTGGTTTTTAGATGATAAACCAGCAAGAAAACCCATTTGCATTGGGTTATTTGAGTTTGAGAGGGAAAATAGGTTAACCACCCTTAAAAATTTTAATAGTTTGTACACTTTTCATTAAGCTGGATACCTGACTCGGAGTATACTATTACTCTTAAGATTGTGCAAAGCCAGAACGAAATAGCCCCATACAGTCCTTTTCAATATTATTTATCTTTCATCTAACTTTAAAGATAATCTTTTTTAATTTACATTAAATCGTTCATGAACATCCAAATTATATTTCATAAGTCATACATTTATATTAAATACTATGGAAGAAACCCTGCGTGCTTCGCACGCCATCCCTTTTGAACCCTTGCATTCACACATATATTTTCTTTACAGTAAAGAGAAGGATTAATAATTCCAAAAGCTAAGATGTTAAATAATGTTAAACGTTCAAATCAAATTATTTCATATATTTTATACAATCAGTTATAATAAAGGTTAAACAAACCCAGCAATACTCAGGCCTACACAAAAACGAAATTCTACCTGCAAGTTAGGTATATAAAAATTGTTACAATTTTTTGAATCAGCTGCTAATGGAAATATTCGAGCGAACAGCTGATTGCTGTACCAACACTAAACATATTTAATGATTATTTATTACGGCTCTCCCTTTTCCATACTATATTTAGTATAGTTTGTGTTGTTTTTACGTCCGACAGATGGCGCTCTTTACATAATCCTAACCTACAAAATTTAGAAATACAAATAATTGTTTCAAAGTGTGAAATCAGGTGTTAATGGAAGTAATATAGCAAACAGCTGGTTACTGTAATTATTTTAGTCAATAAACATATTTGTTGTTAACAAAAAAAAAAAAAAAAAAAAAAATATAATAACATGTTTGTATTCGAATGTAATGTTGTGTAAAAATTTCAAAGTAATCAGTGAAGAACTTTCGGAGATTTGAGATTTTGAATAAACGAACATTTAAATTTTTATTTATTTAGATATTTGCTTACAAACAATACGAAAAATATGATTGTCAGACGAGTCACTTCATAGAGGTGAAACATCGGAGCAAATTTTGTTACCTACTAACTATACATTTTAGTTTTATGAAAATTTTAAAATGTACGCACATGGCGCTAAAAATAATTCGACCACGCAGCTGAACCGCTGACGTGGGTTGAGCAAATTTCCAAAATTAGGTTTATAAGCTTATGTTTTAGCGTTTCAACCAACAGTTTGGGATATAGGTCTATTCACGACGATGCTGAATAGCTGCAAAATACCTCGCACGCCATTCGTCATATTGGGAGTATCTTCAATACACAATGCATTGCGTGCTTCGCACGCCAACCCCAGTATTTGGAGTATCTTCAATACACAATGCATTGCGTGCTTCGCACGCCAACCCCACGGTAACATCCACCACATGGCTTTGAACCGGGTATTTCTTTCTTATTTTACGTTTTGATCGATTTTGGGGAAACCGAGCGAGCTATAAGGTCGCGTAAAAAAAAGTGCAGAATAACATCCTAAATTTATATTCTTAGAAAAAACTAAAAAACAAATTCATTATTGTAGGAAAAAACTAAAAAATTTTTTACTTCCAGTCAAAAAACGTGCTTCCGATTGTTGGATTTTTTTTGGCTAACGAACTCGTCCGAGCGACGTAGACAACCAACATGTGTACCAAATTTGAACCAAATCGGACTTAAAATGCTGCCGCTAGAGTGCGGACACATATATACACACATATTTTTAATGACACCCCAAAACGTGTTCTGGGGACAATGATCGGTGCTGATTTGCTACTCCCGACCTTGAGTCTTAACATAAGGGCCACTGCATAGCTCATTTTCCCTATGGAAATTCGCTAATAAAACTTTCTTTAGTAAAAACGAAAGTGTATACAAGCGATGTTCTAATCGCGCTCGATCGCTTTACCAATGTAATATCATAGGCCAGCGTTCTCAAGGTTGGTTCCGCTTACTGGATTCGATGCTCTACTCTAATGTTATGGCACACCCTTAAGTTATTCATAAACAAATTTCATTTTTGTACCAATTACTTTGGCTAAATAAAATCACTTAATTATACTTCACGACCAACAGCTGGTTTTGGATATTATTATGTAATTTAAATTAAATAAACTGTACCCGGAACTGGCACATACTTTCTCACAAACATATTTAAATTATTAAACAGATTCACTGTGACTTCATAATTGTAGGTGAGGTAGGAGAGGTGATTTATTAAAGTAGGAGATTAACTAATAAATATTATTATTATTATTATTATTTAGAGAGAAAACTGTTCGATCGATTTCGAACGAATTTGCACCAAACACGTCAATTAGGCCTGCATGGATGCACGAAAAAAGGTTTTGACATTTTTGAAAAACAACCCCCTTTATGGTCAAAAAAACCCCCAAAATCAGTTATTATTTTTATTAGCTAAACGAGAATTTTTAGAATGATACCATTTTTTGCAAATGGTAGGGTACATTAAAGGCTACAAATTAGCAAAATTTAAAAAAAATCGTTAAGGCTAATTTGTTTATAAAAAAAAAATAATAACTGATTTTTTGGCCAAAAAAGGTTTTTTTTTTAATTTTCAAAACCGTTTTTTGTGCATCTATACAGGCCAACTTGACATGTCTGGTGCAAATTTTTTTTTGAAATCGTTCGAGTAGTTGGCGCTCTAGCTTTGTATACATACAGACAGATATTTTGTACAAAAACTTTTTTTTTGACTCAGGGGATCCCAAAACGGATATTTCCACAGAAATTTCAACGTCGATTTTTTTTGCGATCACTATACTTTTTCTATACCATAGTATAGTGAGAAAGTATAAGGACGAATGTATGGATGGGACTATTTTAACCAAGCTTTTTACACATACTTACACTTTGGGAAAAATATTTTTTAGGTAAAACTCCCTTAGGGAAGAAAGTTAGGTTGGGGATGAAAGTTGATGATATTTATTTTGAAAACAATCTTAAGCGACTGTTGTTAGTTTCAAAAACTACAAATATATTCCACTAGAGTGTTACGCCCCCTGCTCGCTTCGCTCTCCAACCTCCGCTGTGACTCTCTTCGAAACAAACGCAAACAGACTATTTTATACAAATAGGCCTACTATTCAACTCTAATATTATGTCTCATTTATTCTAATTAGGACTTGTCATAGTGGTTTCTTATTTTTAAATTCCTTAATTTATTAAGGGTTTATTATCTAGCTTTAAGGAAAGTATAACAATCAACATTTTAACCCCTTAGCATCATGCGACAAAATGTCAACCTATGATACTTTTCTTATGTATGTTGTAAGAAATAAATGTACACATTTTCTGCTCACTAACTGTAAGGAAAATATAACAATTATTGTTTTAGGGGTTGTTATCACATTTTTACTCCTTAGCAGCACGCGACAAAATGCAAATCTAGCTTACATTTTCTATATGTATCTTGTAAGAAATAAATGTACAAAATTTCAGCTCTCTAGCTTTAAGGAAAGTATAACAATTTATATTTATTGTTTTAGGGGTTGTTTTCACCCTTAAATTAAAATTAATTCTAGCCTATGTTACTCAAAGATAGTGTAGCTTTTTATTAGTAAAACTATGTTTTTCAATCGGCTCAGTAGTTCCAGACAAACAAATAAACAAACAAATGGTACCTCTTTATAATATTACTAGTCGAACCCCCTGCGTGCTGTGCACGCCAACCCTGTTGGAACCTTTTATACGCATAATCATGTTATGTTTTCTTTATAATAAAGGTGTAGGATTAATAATAACCCCAAAGCTAAGATGGTAAATAATGTTAAATTTTCAAATCAAATTATGTCGTATATTTGATAACATTAGTTATAATAATGGTTGAAAGAACCAGCAAGGCTCAAGTCTAAACTTTAAAACCCTACCTAAAAGCTAGAAATACAAAAATAATCTATTCAAAGTTTGAAATCAGCTGTTACTGGAAATATTGGAGCAAGTAGCTATTTTATTCCATTGGTTGCTATGGTAATAATTGTTAATACATGTGCTTTTTTATCAGTCTGGGCCCAACCTAAGAATTTTTTCCGACTAAATTTACAAATATTGAAATAAAAAAAGGTTTTTTATCGAAATGAATTATTATAGCCTATGTTACTCAGGGATAGCGTAGCTTTTTATTAGTAAAACTATTTTTTCAATCGGTTCAGTGGTTCCAGAAATTACCCCCTACATACAAACAAACAAACAAAAAACAAACTTTACCTCTTTATAATATTAGTATAGATTAATAATAAACCCAAAGCTAAGATGGTAAATAATGTTAAATGTTCATTCAAATTATTTCGTATATTTTACAACAGCAGTTATAATAAACGTTAAAAGAACCAGCAAGGATCAGGTGTACACTTTAATAAAAAAGTAACCTAAAAGTTAGAAATACAAATAATTGCTTCAAAGTTTGAAATCAGCTGTTAATGGAAATATTGGAGCAAACAGCTGTTTTATCTGTGATTTTATTCAATTGGTTGCTACGGTAATAAATGTAAATATATGTGATGATTTATCTGTCTAATCCTAACCTAAGATTTTTTCCGACTAAATTTACAAATATTTAAATAGAACACGTTTATATAAAATGAATTATATCCTATGTTACTCAGACATTGTGAAGCTTTTTATTATTGAAACTATTTCTTCAATCGGTTCAGTAGTTTTAGAGATTACCACCTACATACATACAAACAAACAAATTTTACCTCTTTATAATATTAGTACGGATAGAGTAATATTTTGTGCAGGGAAAACTACAATAGTTCCTTAGTAAAGTACAGGTATTTAAGTTCATATTAGTATAAATTAGTATTGTATATTCTCCAAATCAGTATTCTGACAAACTGAAATAGATATTCTAAAGTTACAAACATTTAATACAACGCTTTCTTACCTTATTTGACAAAACCTCAGAAAACACTGTCCAACATTTCCTGGCATAATTTTACAACCGATTCTTATTTAAACGAGCCAATAAAAAATGTATTAACACATTAATTTCACGTTACTATTTTCCTGTTAAAGTTCCTATAAAACCCTTTCCGTAAACAATTCTAACAATGGAATAAATCGACAACAATCAATAAACATTTTGCTTTGATGGATATTTATATAGTAAAATTGAATGTTTTAAATTACCTCACTAGTGTCAACATCCTCATTGTGTTTTAATATTCCCAGAGAAATCATGGCTGTTGTAAACATGATGTAATGTATCCATTGAAAATAATTTCTAATTTCTATATAAAAACTCTTCCATTTTTTATGTTTATTGTTCATATTTTTCGGAGCAAATTAAATTCATCATGTTATTGGCAGTCAGAATTTTCTTCTCCACTTTTTATATTCGCAATTCATTTTTCTTTTTTTGAAATCTACCTGCATTGTGAAAATCCATAAATTTTACAGTTACAAATAATTACGCTTCACCGTGCTAAATTAACCTCTAATACCAAATTAACAAAGCGAAATACCGTATCAATACCGTTTCAATCATTACCCTATCGTACAACATAATTGAAACAATACATTTCAATGTCGGGTCCGACAAACCTGATAACGTATGAAAGCGTAAACAATTGTTTATCGTGGGAAAGAGTTTGAATACATGCAGTGTATCGAGCGAGTAAATGGATTAACAAATTTACTACTAAATTTCCCTGTTGATAAGAGTATGCAATTGTACGGGAGAGGCGGGGAAATTATGGATGTTGGAATGCATAATTTTATTTTAATTTGGGATTTTTTCGCTTTCTCGTCCAACTTGCTTGAATGAAATAAATGTGTGTTTATTCTGGGTTTTCGAATTAGTTACTAACTAGCTGGATCGACTCGGCTTTGCACGGATAGACAAATCAAAGTTAAATGTATATTAAAAAAAATATATTATATCAATAAATATATTACACTATGTATTTCTTATGGGGATTTTTAGTAACTTTAACAACCCCAAACCTCCCCTAAAATTTAGATTTTTTTTAAACCTTTCTTAGCGAGCACCTAGGCCCCTAGAGGAAGCTACATACCAAATTTCATTCCAATCCGTTTGATGGTTTTTTGTAGTAACTTTGACCCCCCAAACCTCCCCTAAAATTTCGAATTTTTTAAAACCCTTTCTTAGCGAGCATATATGGCCCTAGAGGAAGCTGCATACCAAATTTCATTCCAATCCGTTCGGTAGGTTTTGATAAATCGTGATTTAGTAATTTTGACCCCCCAAAACCCCTCCTAAAATTTCGAATTTTTGGAAACCCTTTCTTAGTGCGCGTTTAGAGCCTATAAAGAATATTAGTGCCAAATTCCATGTTTGTAGGCCTCGTGGTTTTGGAGAAACTGTGATGAGTCAATGAGTCAATCAGTCAAAGGTATTTGGCTTTTATAAGTATAGATTGATGAAGGATTGATTATATTTTTACAATTTTTGTTCGAACATTTGCCATCATTTGTGAATAAATAAATAATACACAACGTTTCGAGTGTATAAATAAATTTTCTGAAGTCAAAAAAACTAAAGCAAACACATATATAAATAGACCTACAGGACGGGCTTATGTTTGACGTTTAACCTAAAAATTTAATAAAAAAAAAGAATTCGAATAAAAGGCGAAGCTTCCTCTCTTCCTCTTAACCTCAAATAACATAATACAAAAATAAATAAATCCATAATAGTTAGCGCCACAAAATTGGTAAAAAAACACCATAAAAAACCAATATACAGGGTGTATCAGGAAGAAACGGAAAGAATTGCAGGACGTGTTCTACTGGTGAAAATAATGAAAAAAGTTCCCATAAACATAGGTCCGAAAATGTTTCGTTTTCCAGATATCCGCCATTTTGTTTTTTGTACAAAATAATTCATATCTAGAGAACGGTTTTACTGATTGAGTTCAAACTTGGTATGAAGTTTAACCTGACAATTATATCCCTCAAGAAAAATAAACGATTAAATCCAATCATTCGTTTCAAAATGGCGGCTGTTTGAAAATTACAAACCTAAATTACTCTAAAACCGTACATTTTAACGAAAAATGTCAAGACACCTTTTTTGTAGCCCTTTTGATTCCCTATCGGATGGTGTAATTGTCAAAACAATCGGATGAAGGATAATAGCTAAGTTAAAAGGTAATGACAACAAATGTCCATACAATATTGTAGTATTTACTGTGTTTGTATATGATGCCGAGTTGAACAAACCAATTAGTACACATAACTTAACTGTTATCCTTCATCCGATTGTTTTGACAGTTACACCATCCGATAGGGAATCAAAAGGGCTACATAAAAGGTATCTTGACATTTTTCGTTAAAATGTACGGTTTTGGAGTAATTTAGGTTTGAAATTTTCAAACAGCCGCCATTTTAAAACGCATGATTGGATTTAATCGTTTATTTTTTTTTGAGGTATATCATTGACAGCTTAAACTTCATGCCAAGTTTGAACTCAATCAGTAAAACCGTTCTCTAGATATGAATTATTTTGTACAAAAACAAAATGTCCGATATCTGGAAAACGATGCGTTTTCGGACCTATGTTTATAGGAACTTTTTTCATTATTTTCACCAGTAGAACACGTCCTGCAATTCTTTCCGTTTCTTCCTGATACACCCTGTATAACTATAAAATAATAATAATTCGACCACGCAGCTAAAACGCTGGCGTGAATTGAACGAATTTCCAAAATTGACTTTGTATGTTTTAAAGTTTCAACTATTTGGAATATTTTTCTACTCTCGAAGGCGCCGAATAGCTGCATCTGTTTACGAAATATATAAGTTTATTTTGTTTGTAACCCAGCCTCTATCCCGGGCTCAAATTCTGCTTCGTTCAACTCGCAGGGAAAAAACTCGTTTTGTGAGTTTGCACCTTGTCCTTGCGGCCTGGGCTTATGGCCTGCTTCGCTCAGCGTTCAAACTTGGCCGTTGGGCCTCGGATCGGAAGATGCCTCACGGTAAAATCCACCACGTAGATTTGAATACATTTATGGTATTTTACGTTTTGGTCGGTTTTGGCAGAACCAAGAGAGATATTAGGCGGAGAATTATCTCCTACATTTTGTTACATAACTCTCTAAGAAGGTTTCATTATCGTACGAAAAATCTCAATAGATAGTTACTTCCGGTCAAAAAACGTGCTTCCAGTTGGCAGATTTGTTTGGCTCATGAACTCTTCCGGGCGACGTAGACAACCAACATGTGCACCAAATTTGACTTAAAATGCGGCCGATAGAGTTCGAACACATATAATATATATAAGTTTTAAAGACACCCCAAAACGTGTTCTGGGGACCATGATCGGTGTTCATTTACCACTCCCAACCTTAGGTCTTACCATAATTGTCACTGCAATAGCTCATATTTCCAATGGAAATTCGCTAAAATCTTGTAAAACATTTCGTACAAAACTGGGGAAAACTAAAAATATTTTACATTTATCGTAATAGTAAATATATTATTAAAAAACTTATGGCTTTGATGGTAAGTTGAATTCATTTTCAGTATCCAGATCATAGTTTCTTACCTTTGTTTGAGTCACGTCACCTAAATTTCATGTAACAAATCGAAGTTTACATGCCATCTAATAAACGAGGACCATGGTTACGTGAGCTTCAAAAATAATCTCGGAACAATTAAAATATGTTCTAAAGGTATGCTGTGTACGAGTATAAGGCGTTCAAATCAAAAGCTGCAAATGGCGAATATCAATTATTGAACGTCCAGGTAAATTTCGACTGTAAAGCTGGTCATCCACTAGGATGGTAGAGAGGCGCGACGGGGTGCAGCCTCGAACGGGCTTAGCGTGGAGAACCTCGTCCTCTCAGAGCGTGGTGCGGCTTCTTTCCCACCATTCTTGTCATCTGATATCCAGTCATGGTTTGTCAGTATTCAAAGATACAACGACGGACACAGACAGTGACGAAGAAATGTTTTTTCTTGCAGCGTTAGTTGAAGCAGAAGAAGAGAATGTAATAAAACGTAAGAAGTGGGTTCATGAAATAAATTCAAAAATACTCACCTTTTATGCAAGGCTGTGGCCGCGAACTGCTCTGGTATAAGCATGATATAACATCGAAATTATAAGAGACACGAAAATTTGGAAGGCTGATTTTTCAAGACCAGATGTTTACGAATTCAATCGTATACAGTTATTCTGTTCAAAACAGGTTTGTCTAACCATTATACGATTTGTTTCACCGAGTTTTGTCACGCGCGTCAGCGGTTTAGAAAAGTAAAATATCTAAACGATGATTACACAAGTAAATATACGTTATAGAAAGAAATTGTAAATACAAAAACTAAAGTTTGAAACATTACTTTTCCAATGGTATTTGCTTTTTGAGATTGAAAGACTTTTAGTGGTTGAAATATTCGATACAATCACGCGTTACAAATGTATTGTTGTGGCACGGAGTGACTGCAGTATAGTGTAGTCTGCCGGTTGTAGGGTTAAAGAGGTCTGCACCACTCAGAGGACCACCCCCCCCACCGCGTGTTCTAAAATGTCGATATTGATGAGTGATTACCATAATTACCATAGAACAAATGGTAATTGAACTGAAGGTTTTGGCGAATTTTTGCCATTTAAAAAAATCTCTCTAATTTTGATCGGCTGTATCTCGGTTAATATTAGGTTTAGGAAGAAGATTAAGGAATCACAATTGTAGCAAATTTACTGCTCTAAAACTTTGAAAATAAATGTTTTGGTCGAAAACAGCTTAGTTTAGAAGTTATGAGTGAAAAAACAACATAAGTCCGAAAATTTTGATGTTTTTCGCCCCCCCCCCCGCAAGTTAGCACAGGGTCCTCGAGTTGGAAAACTTGACAGAGTTATCCCACAGCACCCCTGAACAACCTGTAAAATTTCCATTAGCTTCGATTTTTTTTTTCAGCAGACCCCACTTTTTTTCCTCTGTCTACTGGATTATTTGGAGAATATAAAAAAAGAAGATATTTCCTTAAATATTACATACATTACATATATCTTAAACTAAGGAAAAATGGCCTCATGGGCCTTAAACTGTGAGTGGGCACGAGTCGCTCAATATGCACACAATGAGGATTAAATTAAACAATTAAATGGATTGCATTAAACATTATCATGTCGAGCTGAGTCAATCTACTGACAAAACTAAACTACTAACTATTATTGGGGTTTCTAAAGAAGTTATCCATGCCATAAAAAAAACCATGTTTTCTATTTATGTTGAAGCCCATATACACATTGGACCTTAGGCAAGTAATTCAGACAATATCAGTACATAATTATCAGACAATGAGGGAACGTTAAGATTAATATCTATCTTTAAGTATATAAGATAACCTGCTCGGCTGCATCCCTTCCCAATTCAAACAGCCATCCATTAATAAGCCTTTTAAAAATAAATAGCTTATAATTTATTCCAGACATAGCTAGCCCGGAAGATTTTGATACGAAACTTATGCTATATAATCCGAGTGGCAGAAAACGTTTATATTAACTTGTTAGACCTTATCCTGAAGAAATTTGAAGAACGCGTTAGATGTTCATGATCAACTTTTACGAAAATGTTATTGGAATTTTGAAATATATAAATTGCCAAATTTATACAGCCGAAATTAGAATTTCAATGGAACACGATTTAAAGTTTTTGCAACTGTGGTTTTTTAAAAAAACAACATGTTTTTAAATGTATCCAAGAGTAGCTATATACTTTTTAATCTATTGGGAAGAGGATCTTTTGATAAATCTGTGAAGTATCATAACACGGGATGTGGTTCAATAAATGAATGTAAGAATGATTGTGATTGTGATATTATCAAGAATGTTGAATCCATAAAGTACTTAGGTTTGTTTATAGATCAGAGGTTAAACTGGAAAAAGCATGTTGACAAATTGAAACAAGAGTTATTTGTCAGTCTTCGTAGTTTCTATCTTTTGAGAAATGTGTGTCCTTTTTGGATGACGAAAAAAATTTACCATGCCTTAGTGGAGTCCAGAATTCAGTATGGTATTGAATGTTGGGGCGGCATTTACTTTCAAAATATTAGGCCAATAGTTATACAACAGAAACACCTCATAAGATGCATATTAAAAGTCCCTAGAAATTCACAATCTTTTCCATTGTTTAGGCAGTTAGGACTTCTTCCTTTGAGACATTTATATACTTTCAAAGTATTAAAATTATTTTATCTTAGAAGTGGGCAGAATTTATCTGATGAGAATGTATACCGACAAAGACTGCGCTCTAAATATAATAGAGATTTGCCTCGTCCGTTCAAAGAAGCTTTTGTGAAATTCTATTTGCATTCTGCACCAAATATATTTAATAGGATTCCCACATTTTTAAAGGACATAAAATCTAAGACAACATTTATAATGCAACTAAAAACCTGGTTATTTTCTCTGGGTGATGTGGAATGTTTTTTTAAAGTGCTTGTTTGATGTTTGTAAATCTGTGTCATTCGTTGAGTCTTGCTGCTGGTGTTAGTTTTTTAGTTATTAGGAATTTTTAAATCAATCAATACAAGTGGACCCGGGAATGCATCGCTAGTATATTATATCTTATATATAAAATTCTCGTGTCACAATGTTCGTTCCCGTACTCCTCCGAAACGGCTTGACCGATTCTCATGAAATTTTGTGAGTATATTGAGTAGGTCTGAGAATCGGCTAACATCTATTTTTCATACCCCTTAGTGATAAGGGCTACGCCCCAGTGGCCCTCAAAGTTTCAATGTTAATCTTATGGAAGGTCAATCTTAAGGAAGAAGAAGAAAGATTTCTTTTGATTTTATCATGGGCACAAAAAACAGCTGTTCGTATGAAAAGCTTAAAACAGCTGATTTTCATCAACAACTGATTTGGATCAAAAACTGAATATAATTTTATGTTAGGCCTACAATGAACATTTTTTTTTTACAATGAACTAAAACACTTGGGCTAATTATTAGTATCAGGTTGATTAGTCTATCCGTGCAAAGCCGGGTCGGGCCAGCTAGTTATATTATATCTGTTACAGCAAAATTAAACATAACCTACTTCAATAAAGTAAATTCCAACATTAACAAACCATGTTATGTTAATAAAACATGTGCTGTTATAACCAGCTGATCTGTGCTATTATATCTGTTCAATAGAACTCCAGGCGATAATAAAACATGTGCTGTTATATGATTTTTATATGAACATCCGAATCAACTGTATTATCTGTTATTTAAAAATCATTATTTACTTCCACGAAAGCAGCTGGATTAGTTTGTTTCTTAATATAAAAATCTGTTTTATATAGAATGTTTTTATAACCTCCTGAATACTATAAACATCATTATTTACATCCACGAAAGCAGCTGGATTAGTTTTTTCTTATTATAAACAGCTGTTTTGTATGTAAATGGTTTTTAAATTATTATTGTAAACATTATTATTATTACTACTATAAACATCAATATTTTCATACACGAAAGCAGCTGGATTAGTTTGTTTCTTATTATGAAAAGCTGTTTTTTATAGAAATGGCTTTTAAATTAGTTCCATGTTAATCTTATGGGGGAAACCTGACCTTTGAGATTAGCTAATTTTTGACATCTAAAACCTTATTGCAAAACTTCGAAATGTGACGAATTTTTTGACAACTCAACATTAAATTTGGTCCAGAAATAACGAAGGAGTTGTGCTCACAAAAAACTTCTTCACGTATTATATATAAGGATATTGCATTCAGCGCCTTCGTGAGTAGACAAATTCTCCAAATTGTTGGTTGAAACCCTAAAACATATACATTTAATTTTGGAAATTCGCTAAACTTACTACGTCAGGGGTTTTAGCTGCGTGATCGAACTATTAATCAATATAATGTTTCTACTACTTACTCAGATAAATATACTGAAAACGAATACAATTTCCCAAGTTATCAACTGACAAACTCAGAGAGACAGACAATGTTAGTGTATTCTATCCACATATCTCTTAAATGTGAAACAACTACCCCGAAACGTAACTATTATTGACCGAACGACTCCGATGCATCTCGGCCCGGTATTGTTTTAACATTCCCTTCCGTAATTGCAAGCCAGTCAGTGTTGATGTAAGCACTCGAAACGCGAAGTCAATATTATGGAGAGGTTCCATTCAATGTACCCCGGCCTGTTGGCATGGCAACCGACCTGACTGAATGGAACCACGCTAACAAGATGTCAAAGTGTCAAATCCTAGTAATTAGTGGCGGGGGGAGGGGGATTAAAAAAATATCGTTGTTGCAGTTAGTAGCTTGTTTGCTAATTAAGCGTTATGTTTATTTATACATGCAGGGTGATTCAGGGGCGATCTTATAAGTAAATAAATAATTTAGTAAATTATTTAATTTAGTAAATTTAATTTTACTACTCAGTTTTGGACTCACCTTGTAAAGATCTAGTTTGGAAGAAATAAGGGAATTGTTCCATTAACCAGTGAATTTGTTTATCCCTTTTAATTGTCTATCGAATGGTACAGCTGTCAAACTGTTGGACAACTTACAATTATATTAGTCTTAGCAATTAATTAATTAAATTAACTAATTTACGTCCGCATTATTGTAAATTGTGTGTTTAACCCCGGAAGTGCTATCGACTCTAAAGGAGCCGATTCGACCCCCTTGTAACGTGCTATCGAGTCTATAACAGCCGTTTCGTAAATCATCTATCTAGTAGGCAGTGTTAGTTTGTCTTACTACAAACAAATGTTGCAGACGACAATATTGAGACGATTCGTAAAATCGATATAGCCAAGCTAATTGTTATGGGACAAACTTGCACTTCACACAGAATGAAAGTAAATTGAATTATCTATCTAGTAGGCAGTGTTAGTTTGTCTTACTACAAACAAATGTAGCAGACGACAATATTGAGACGATCCGTAAAATCGATATAGCCAAGCTAATTGTTATAGGACAAACTTGCACTTCACGCCGAATGAAAGTAAATTGATTTATCTATCTAGTAGGCAGTGTTAGTTTGTCTTACTACAAACAAATGTAGCAGACGACAATATTGAGACGATTCGTAAAATCGATATAGCCAAGCTAATTGTTATGGGACAAACTTCACACAGAATGAAAGTAAATTGAATTCTCTATCTAGTAGGCAGTGTTAGTTTGTCTTCATTGCAGAAAAAGAAATATAGCAGACGAAAAAATATTTTAGCCAGTAAGATGTGGTTTGAAAACGTTTGAATACGTTTGTGTAAACTAGCTCTAACCTAAACGGGAAATGTGACATGATTAGATATTTTTACCTGTAATTATTTTTTTATTCTTTAAAGTGTCCATTGTTGTATATATTTGTGTGTTTTATAAAATTTTAAACATTTTGTATATCTTGACATTTTAATTTAGTTAATATAGTGAATGTGAGCAGCCTCTAAAGTTCAAAACTTTAGTGAAAATGTTTTTTTTCATTGTGATTTATCATCCATTATACTTCTACTGAATAATGATAAGTAAATAAAACTATTACTGTATTATTCTCTGATCTTTTCTGAACACAGTGGTATATAATAAGTGAAATATAAATACAAATTTGTATTTATTATTAATTTTTCAAAATATGTTTGCGCGATGCCCTAAAGATGCTTAGCACTTTTAATGATCTCCTCAGCACTTCGAGGGTTAAGCACACACGGGAGAAGTGTAAACTTTTTAACATAACTTACGAAATGAGGAAGCACAATGTCCTTTTTTAACACAACTTACGAAATTAGGAAGCACAATGTCCATTTCAGAGATATTAGGAATTAAACTATACATTGTATTAACATTAACGGGTTAAGCCTATGACTTAGGACAATCCGTTTCACTTATTTACCAAATTCAAATTACTAAACTAGTAATGCGTTAGTGGCCTAACCGATTAAGGCGCTAGTCTATGGTGATCGACTCTTCTGGTTCGAATCTCGGCAAGACTAAAACTTTTCCAAACTGACGGAGTAGAGCGTTTTAGAAAATGCGTGACGGGATAGAGCGTTTCAGAAAATGCGTGACGGAAAAGAGCGTTTCACAATAGAGCGTTTCAGA
>JAGFPH010005080.1:83422-104651 GCA_018207615.1 Philaenus spumarius
ATGCGTGACGGAATAGAGCGTTTCACAATTGAGCGTTTCAGAAAATGTGTGACGGTAAAATCCGATTCTCCTGCCAGAAAACATATGTGCGCCTACAGAATAAGCATATGACGTAGGACAATCTGTTACACTTATATACCCAACTCAAATATACTTAGTGCGTCGAGGTTTCTCCTATATAAGTTTACACTTCAAAAACACCTTGCAACATTTTTACCAGCTATTTTCATTTTTTTTTTTTGCTTAAATCGTACTAATATTATAAAGACGTAAAATTTGTTTTGTTTGTTTGTATGTAGAGGGGGTAATATCTGGAACTACTGAACCGATTGAAAAAATAGTTTTATTAATAAAAAGCTACACGATTCCTGAGAAACACAGTATATAATTCATTTTGATAAAAACATTTTTTATTTCAATATTTTTGTAAATTTAGTTCGAACAAATTTTTAGGTTAGGCCTAGACTGATGAATTACCATAGCAACCAATTGAATAAAATTACAGATAAAACCGCTGTTTGCTCCAATATTTTCATTAACAGCTGATTTCAAACTTTGAAGCAATTATTTGTGTTTCTTTAGGTTTTTATTAAAGTGTAGGCCTGAGCCTTGCTGGTTCTTTTAACCTTTACTCTAACTGCTGTTATGAAATATACGAAATAATTTGGTTTCAACATTTAAAACTATTTATTATCTTAGCTTTGGGGTTATTATTAATAATATTATAAATAGGTAAAATTTGATTATGTGTTTAAATGGTTCCAACGGGGTTTGCGTGTGGAGCACGCAGGGGTTTCCCCTAGAAATTTATATTTACAGAACGACTTAACCGATTGAATGCAGTTTTGGATACGCCTTGTCAATGTAAAGAACTAGTTTGAAAGAAATAAAAGACTTGTTATAATAACCAGTGAATGGCTTTTAATTTTCTATCCAATGGTGAATATAATATGTAAAACTATTGTCCAACTTAAACTTATATCAGATTTGCCAATTATCAATTAAATTAAATTGCCCTAATTAATTGTACGTCCGCAATAATTTAAGGACCCATTAAAGTATTAGACTATCATTAATTTACTGTTGCCTTTTGTTCGATGGTTTCGACACTCGTGCCACTTAAGATTAGGTATTAAAGCTCTAAATAAATGCACCCTTGACGTTTTTTTATTGATATTTATTGTTTTTACGTTATTTTTATTTAGAATTTTTAAACGGAAGCCATTTTGAAACGGACTGTTGGAACAAGTTGATTAATTAATTATCTCCAACTATTGCTTTGAGGTATTGAATGCCGTCCAAAATTTCAACTCAATCTCTGTTGAGCTTCTTTAGAGATGTAGATTTCGCACGCACTGCATAGTGTATTGAAATTAATCCCAATAAGGGGGTTGGCGTGCGAAGCACGCAATGCATTTTGTATTTAAAATAAACAACGAATGGTTGGTAAAAGATGTGTTTCTGGACATATTTTTACAAGTTTTATCTTTTTTTTTTCTCCCATATGATTCACCCCTGAATTACGCATTACAGAAACACCCCTTATTATGTTAGAATTTGTCTTAAAGGCCCGCGCACACCAAAGGCGGGAAGCGGGAGCGACGCGAATTTAGTTCTAGGAAGTTCCCGCGCGGGACTGTAAAACAACGGCGGGATATGAGAGAGCGCACACCAAACGCGAATCGTTCGCGCGGGATCATGTCGCGGGATCGTTACGCAGCGTCGTCCCGCCTGGTTCGCTGCATGCAGCGTTTTCCCGCGCGAATAGAGCGGGAACCTTATAGTCACTAGTCACACAACAGGTGTCTACTCGTACTCGGTAGGCAGTGCTTTGTACTTTGATTGTGTAGACGTGTGTTTAGAGTAAGTGTGAGTAATTTAACAGAAATGTTATTAGAGCGTGTGTACACGTATCCAGTCCTTTATGACTTAAATAATAAGGACTACAAAAACATCAAGAAGAAAGACCGGATTTGGGGCGAGATTGGGAAAGAGTTGAAGGTACCTGGTGAGTACGTGTTGACAGCTATTTCTTTTGGTTACATTTACATTTTAACATCCCCCTTGGATTCACCTTGGTATGTGTTCAGTGCTGTGATGGGGCTTTTGTATTTTGTAGGTTGAAAGTGTTTACTCTTGATTGTAATTCTAATTGTTTTGATCAATGAATTAAATGTACACAGCTACTCACTGGTACATATTTTTAACAATTCGCCAAAAATAGTAATTCTGTCCCAATCCAAAAGTGTTCTGTACCTTTTTTGTAGAGAAAGGTTTAAAGAATTCATATATGCAATTAAAAAAATTATTGATGTAAAATTGTAAAAGTTATTAGCTCAAGAAACAAAAAACGTTCAGTAGCGAAAGGAAAAAGTTCAATTTTAGGCCTTCATAACTAATTGTAAACATTTTTGGAATTTTTTCGTAAGCGTAAAAAAGTTTCGTAATTTAGTTCTAAATAGCAACAAAGCCTCTTCTTCATCAGATGATATGGCGAGCGACGAAGGATGAGAAGGTAAGTACAACTGACCACATCACTGTCACCTTACCGACTGAGTTCGCCGCGAAACTTACCGCGTTGTGTGTGCGCCACCTAAGATCCCGCGCGAACAGTTCCCGCGACTAAATTTCTTGGAATTAGAAAATTCGCGTCGCTCCCGCTTCCCGCGTTCGGTGTGCGCGGGCCTTAACTGGTGTTTTATATAAAAATTTTATATGTTTTTCTATAATAATTATTTTTAAATATATTACTAAAAAACCGTACATTTTAACAAAAAATAACTTTTTATATCTCTTTTGATTCCCTATCGGATGGTGTAACTGTCAAAACAATAGAATGAAGGATAATAGTTAAGTTGTGTGTAATATTTGGTTTGTTCAACTCGGCATCCTATACCAACACAGTAAAAACAACAATATTGTCTGTACATAAAATGTTGTTATTATCTTTATCTTAGCTATTATCCTAAAAGAGAAGCAAAAGGGCTATTAAAAAGTTATGTTTGTTTAAAATGTACGGTTTTTTGTAATTTAGGTTTGAAATTTAGGTTGAAGTGTCACCATTTTGAAACGAATGATTGGATATAATCGCTTATTTTTCTTGAGGTAGATCATTGTTAGGTTAACCTTCATGCCAAGTTTGAACTGAATTAGTCAAACATTTCTCTAGATATGAATTATTTTCTAATAAAAACACAATGGCGGCTAGACAGAAAACGGAGCATTTTTCTACCTATGTTTATTGAAACTGTTCATCTTATTTTAATGTGGGGAATCACGTCCTGAATTCTTGAAACCCTTTCTGTGAACATTCCGTATATACAATGGTTAGTATTAGTGGTACAATCCCAGACGATTAGTGTTGAAGGTTAAATTAATGACCAAGCAGCTCAGCTAACGTTAACCATTGTAAAATAAATATCATAATTTAAAAACAAATACTTCAATATTTTGGATAATTTTAATTACACAAATCATTAGACTTAATCACTTATTCAATTTAAAAGGTTATTATTGAATTAATCATGTACATTGAATAAAAACCAGGTTTAATTATTTTGTTGACGTTTTCTGAGCGTACGTATGCAGGACCTCCACCAGACAGTGAACAAGATGATACACATTTCAAAATGGTTTTAAATATCAGACCAATCTTACTGAACAAATCAAAACCTTCTTTCCCGATCTAAGACGCAACAAAATCATTTTCGTATTCGCAATAACGCACGCAAACAATATTCCCAAACTCCGCGGCCTCCTTAATGCGCAAACGCTTCCCAATCCGTCACTGCCGTCAAGATCCCATCTTCCCCGACTAACGGATACGGAAGTTGTGAAACATGTATTAACATGTAGTCCCGTCTTTAAACTTTACTCGTTATTCATACACAAGTAGCTGACGCGACAAACTTGTTGTGAATTGAAAACTTTGCAAATCCAAGGAGCTGGAGGTAGCGAGTATTGTCAGTAACGTTCTTTGTTTTAAATGAAGTTATCAGATTTTACGTGTAAAACACTGGAATAACTTTCTTAATACGTTAACATAAGACGTTGTACTCAACACGTTCACTGCTACGTGAATTTCGTATTGCCTAAGCTAGGAGCTGACGTTTTATTTTTTATATTTATATCTAAATGAGTAGAAATTACGTTATTTTTTATTTTTGAACCTTTCTATGTAATAATCACTAATATTTTAAAGCGGAAGCACATGTGCGTCCATTACACATAGATTTAAAATTGGCGTGTGGAGCACGCAATGCACTGTACATTGAAAATTTCCCCAAAACGGGGGTTCGCGTGCGAAGCACGCAATGATTTGTGTATTGAAAATACTCCCAATACGGGGATAAGCGTGCGAAGTTTGCAATGCAATGTGTATTGAAAACGCTCCCAATACCGGGGTTGGCGTGCGAAGCACGCAATGCACTGTGTATTGAAAATACCCCCAATACGGTGGTTGGCGTGCCTAGCATGCAATGCACTGTGTATTGAAAATACTCCCAATACGGTGGTTGGCGTGCCTAGCATACAATGCACTGTGTATTGACAATACCCCCAATAAGAGGTTTGGCGTACGAAGCACGCAGTGCATTGTGTATTGAATATATTCCCAATACGAGGGTTGGCATGCGAAGCACGCAATGCATTGTGTATTGAAAATATTCCCAATACGAGGGTTGGCGTGCTAAGCACGCAATGCATTGTGTATTGAAAATATTCCCAATACGAGTGTTGGCGTGCGAAGATTTCAAAATAACCTATCGTTTCTCAGTAACATTCCTGAGGTACAATAAGAACATAGTTTACGTTTTCAGCACTAACTGAATTATTGAGATCAGCTGATTTTAATATCAACAGCGATACAAATAAATGCCTTCCTTAATTCTAAAAATTTATAGGCCTAAGCATTGATTTTAAGGAAAAGTTGATCTTGTCTTCGACGTTTTATTCTGTCTTTATTTTATCGCTTTCAACCGAAAATAACCGCAAACATTACATGGCAACAATACATTGTTTAAGTTTACTAAATTAATTGGAACAGCTGGTATCAAATCATAGCGTAATATTATTCACAATTTTAATACACTACCACCGATACTTTTACATGAATAAACGTACTGGTGTACTTTTTTTAAATAATAAGTTATAAGTTTATTTATTTTACTTAATATTAGTGACTAGTATCAAAATGTAGTTTTTATTGTTACTCATGTTTGTTTCTTTGTTCAAATCGTTATTATATCTAATAAATTAATAAGACGACATTTCAAATCATAATTATCATAGACTAGGCCAGACCCATGCGTGCTCCGCACGCCAACCCCCAATGGGACCTTCTAAAAACATATGCTATGTTTTATTTATAATAAAGGTGTAGTATTAATAATAACCTCAAAACTAAGACGTTAAATAATGTTAAATGTTCAAGTTAAATTATTTCTTATATTTTATAACAACAGTTATAATAATGGTTAAAAGAACCAGCAAGGCTCAGGTCTACACTTTAAAACCCTAACCTGAAAGCTAGAAATACAGATATAATTGCTTCAAATTTTGAAATTTGCTGTTAATGGAAATATTGGAGCAAACAGTTATATTATCTGTTATTTTATTCAATTGGTTGCTATGGTAATAAATGTAAATACATGTGATGGTTTATCATTCTAGGACTAACCTAAGATTTTTTTTCCAACTAAATTTACAAATATTGAAATTATAAAAGGTTTTTATCGAAATGAATTGTAGCCTATGTTACTCAATTATAGTGCAGCTTTTTATTAGTACAACTATTTTTTCAATCGGTTCAGTAGTGCCAGAGATTACCCCCTACATACAAACAAACAAACTTTACCTCTTTATAATATTAGTATAGATAGCTACTGGTGTTATAATTTATAACTAATTTAGAGGTCGGCAAAAATACCAGCTGATTTTGCCGACCTAGACCGGCAAACGCTAATTTCAATACTCAAAGCCGATACTGAAAGTGACTATTTTCGATACAGTGTGATGAAAACGTATTTTATCGTCATTTTCTGAGAACCAGGTTTCATTAGAGTTCAGTAGAAAACCTCGTTCGAACAGATCAGCACCACGGGAATAAAGAGTAGCCTGTTTTCCTCCCCGACTTCCACGTAATACGGGAAAACCGCCGATAATATTTTGCCAACAAATTGTGTTGTCTTTCTAGAAACGTTTTTCATCCCACGTTTAGCGATTTCGTTGTTGAAACATTTTGCTTTATTTTTTCAAACTATTTAAGGTGCGTTAATGTTTCAAGTACACAAATGTTCCATTCCCGTCGCCGAATGTACCGAATGTACCATACCTTTTACTATACTCATAATTGCGATATCTCGGGATTTACTTTAGGCGCCAAAATAACGATTACTGAAATTAAAACAGCTGTGGTTCGTTTTTGGAACAGCTGATTACATTCTTGATTGTTTCGACCATGTTTTATTATCAGCGGATTTCCATAGGAAAGATGAGTCATTGCAGTGACCCTTATGGTAAGATCTAAGGCCAATTAGCATCAATCATGGTCCCCAAAACACATTTTGAGTTAATAAATATTATAAATAATTCGACCACGCAGCTGAACCGATGAGCAAATTTCCAAAATTAAGTTTATAGGCCTATGTTTTAGTATTTCAACCAACAATTTTGGAAATAGGTCTATTCACGACGGTGCTGAATAGCTGCAAAATGGTTCGCACGCTATTCCGCATATTGAGAGTATCTTCAATACACAATGCAATGCGTGCTTCGCACGCCATTTCGGATATTGGGAGTATCTTCAACACACAAAGCATTGCGTGCTTCGCACGCTAATTCCCCGTATTGGGAGTATCTTCAATACACAATGCATTGCGTGCTTCGCACGCTAACTCCATCTTAAAAGCCACCGCATGGCTTTGAACCTGGTACTTCTGTGGTATTTTACGTTTTGATCGATTTTGGGGGAACCAAGCGAGCCATAAGGTCGCGTAAAAAAACAAAACGTGCAGCATAACATCCTACATTTATATTTAAAAAAAAAAAAACTCTAAAAAAACATAATATATTCCCGTAGGAAAAATCTATGAAAAATAATTACTTCCTGTCACAAAACGTGCTTCTCTTTGTTGAATTTTTTGGCTAACAAACTCGTCCGAGTGACGTAGACATCCAACATGCGAACCAAATTTGAACCAAATCAGACTTAAAATGCTTACGCTAGAGTGCGAACACGTATATACATATATATATATGCTTTTTAATGACACGGTTCTGGGGACGTGTTCTGGGGACCATGGTCGGTGCTCATTTGCTACTCTCGTCCTTGGGTCTTACCATAAAGCCCACTTCAATAGCTCATTTTTCCTATGGAAATTCGCTAATAATATGTATGTTTTCGTAATCTAACTTCCGCATTTTACTTCCTATTTGGTCCAAATCTGGTATACACTCGTTGCCTTTATTAGTCGCTTGGACGAGTTCGTTAGCAAACAAAATCCAACTGCCGGAGTCACGTTTTTTTTTTTTTTTTGTATGGAAGTAAAACTTTTTTGAGTATTTCGTACTAGTTGTCGTTTCTCAAGCCTAGTCCACACTTACAAACAATGTTTTTTGTTTCTTTTTGCACGTTTGTCTACAGTTTTCAAATCCGTGGGGCATCTTCTGACCCGAGGCCTACGGCCGGGATGCGGCCAAGGTACAGTTGCAAACTCGCAAAGCAATTATTTCCTCTGCGAACGAAAAAAGCCGGAGCTGGAGGCTGAGGGAGAAAAACATTCTACTAATATACTCGTATTTCGTACACGCATGCACCTATTCAGCGCCTTCGTGAGTAGACCAATTTCCCAAATAGTCGGTGGGATCCGTAAAACACATAAACTTAGTTTTGGAAATTCTCTCAATTCACGTCAGCGGTTCAGCTGCGTTATCGAATTATTAATACTTCCCAGTTTAAGGTTAGTTAGAGCTGTAATGTGTTTTTTACTTTATTATTTGTTCACGTTACAAAAATATAAGAAAAATTGTGTGCTTTAGACCACACGGGATAAGTGTAAACTTCTATGGCAATATTCTGATGAATATAATATTTTGCAAATTATTTTAAACTGGACATCCGAATCTGTTTATCTGTCATTTTATTCAATTGGTAGTTATGGTAATGAATAAAATACTTTCAAGAAATACGTGTTGTCTCATCAGTTTCTAGGCCTAACCTAAAAATTGTTAAAGATTATACATTCGAATCAACTGTTTTATATGTTATTTTATTGTATTTGTTGCTATGGTAATGAGTGTAATTACATTCAAGAAACATGTGTTGGTTCATCAGCCTAGGCCTAACCTTAAATAATTTGGTTTGTTTATTTTTAATTTGATGTATTCCTGAAACATTATTATATAAAAATATTAGCTTTCTGCACTTCATCATCGTTTAAAATTTAACCGTGCCAAATTGCACACTCCTCCGTCCGAGTAATTTTTACGAACAGCTGTAGAGCGTTACGGAATAGAGCGTTTCGGAAAATGCGTGACGGTAAAATCCGATTCACCGCCGGCAAACATAGCGCCGAGGTGCGCCTATAGTTTGCACTAAAAAAGTCTCCGTCTATACCATGTCTGTTACTCATATTTTCAAGGTCAGGAAATTTTTAAATAGAATTTTTATAGTGCATTGTGTCATTTTATTATTGTTTCATGACGTCACTTTGACTGATGTATTTGTAGATAATTTTAATTGATTGTAGTAAAGTGATTTATAATCGTATTTGTGGTTAATATTATGTAATCATTGGTAATTTATAAACTACTAGGGGACACCCATGCGTGCTCCGCACGCCTACCCCGTTGGAGCCTTCTATGCACATAATCATGTTATGTTTTCTTTATAATAAAGTTGTAGGATTAATAATAACAACAAAGCTAAGATGGTAAATAATGTTAAATGTTCAAATCTAATTATTTTGCAAGGCTTAAAGGTTAAAAGAACCAGCAAGGCTCAGGTCTAATATTTAATAAAAACCTAACCTAAAAGTTAGAAATACAAATAATTTCTTCAAAGTTTAAAATTAGCTGTCAATGGAAATATTGTATCAAATAGTTGTTTCATCTGTTATTTTATTGCTAAAGTAATGAATGTGTTGGTTCATCACTCTAGGCCTAACTTAAGATTTTTCCGACTAAATTTACAAATATTGAAATAAAAAATGTTTTTTATCAAAATTAATTATAGCCTATGTTACTCAGGGATAGTGTAGCTTTTTATTAGTAAAACTTTTTTTTCAATCGGTTCAGTAGTGCCAGAGATTACCCCCTACATACAAACAAACAAATTTTACCTCTTTATAATATTAGTATATATATGAAGTGGTTGATGTTGTTCGAACACAGTGACAGAGAGAGTGTGTGTGAGAGAGGGGGAGAGATAGCAAGCGGTCAATTGTGGGGAGATTTGGTTGTCTGTATGGTCCATTGTGGGGAGAAAGTCCATTGTGGGGATATCCCCACAATGACCTACACCTTTTTTTTCAACGTAATAGGTTATTTAGGCGGTAATAAACATTTCCCGCTGAAAATTTCGTTAAAAAAAATATCCCCACTTTGGACCTTAGGGCGAGAGGCTTAGTTCGGGAGAGAGGCCACCAGGGCTGCGCTGATTGCAGTTCTCTCTCACCCAAAAGAGAGAATTTCCCGTGGTCAATTGTGAGGAGATGTTCTTTGATTGGTTAGTTCAAATTTAAGAGAGACAAACTAGCTGTATCGTCCCTTGTGGGCCTGTAAATATGACAACATCGCACAGCGTTGCCATTTTCTTAAACCTAGAATGATCACTGTTGTGAACTCGAGCCGTACCTCACGTCTGCTGTTGATTGTCTCTCCTCACTTTACGCGATGGTACATTGTGGGCCTAACACACTTGTACAGCGTAGGATCCGAGCAAATGCTTAGTGTACATGTACTCTTAACTTTCTTCTTAATGTTCTTTAATTTTATTGAATAATAATTATCACTTATGCTAAATAAATTAAACTAAACATAATTGTTACATTATTTTTTGAATGTAAATTTGTAACTAACATTGTGCATGTACTGCGAGTAAACGCTGTTGCTATGTCGTATGTACACAGTTACAAATTCTGTTATATAAAAGAAAGTTTTCCCCGCCATTCTGTTGTTGCCTCCACGCGATGTCAGAACGGAAATCAATTAATACATCCTCAACCCCGACCTTTATCCAGTCTTTTAGTTCGATGTCTTGTACTTCTGTCCTAATTGTAAACATTTTAATAAATAGTATTCAATTTTCCCTATATGTTTATACAAGGAGTTCCAAACGTACGGGACCTCTTCCGTAACTTTTATACAACGGAAAGTAGAAAGATGGAAATTTGGGAATGTCTTTGGATGATTAGTAACTACTTTTATAATCTTTCAAGACCCTCCCCCTCTCCTCACAGAAGGGCTCTGTGGGGGGCAATTCAAATTTTTTTAATGTAAATATACGCCTTGTGACACATTAATTTTGTTGTCCTTAAATCACAAACATTTCAATACCAAGCAAAGTAAGGTACTACAACCCTATCAAAAATGGTGGCCGAAAAACTTTTTTTTTTAAATTCTGGACCAAACAAATTTTTAACCGTTTAAAATAGAAAAACGATTTTGTTGGATATGAATTTGAATTAATAGTTAATTAAAGGTTTATAACCTATAACATTTTGTTGTCTATGGTAACAACTGAATAATTTCAATGAATAATTTCTATTTAATATTATTAAACTGTGTTTAATTTGCCAGTTTGGACAGATTTTATTTTAATTTGCATTTAATTTCCCAGTTGAAAATATGATTTTGAAAGTTAAATTCAAAGAGGGACAATACAAATTTAATGTATAGAGTGTAATTGGATTTGAATAGAGAAGACAAAATAGAGAAGCTCAAAATAAAATGAATGTTGAAGTACTGAAAAGTAGTAGTAGCTGATACGCTTATTCAGAATAAAGATACGGTAACCAGAAGAGATCCAAACAGACATCACTCTTCCATTCCTGTGAATCTTCTGACGAAAAATATAAGTGCAGCTGGTGTTTAGATGCCATAAGATGCCGAACACATAATTTCACTTTGTGCTTATCGAATCCAAAGTAATAAAAAATATTATTTCCTCGTGTTTTTAAACTTATGCAGCTTATTTTATAATATAATCGTTCACGTTCAACAATCAGTAATAATTTGTATACCGTAAACTAGGGCTTATTTTAAGATAAGAGAAAAAAATCTAAAATATAAATAACTTTTACTTTTTGTTCTGATCTATTTGTGTTTTCTCACGTTCTTTTCGGTTTTGAAAACAACTGGTTTTGTCGAAGAGTTTAGTTATAAATATATTAGCTTTTAATTGTTATTAACAATACGGACTACGAAAACCTTGATTTACTCTAATTTAGGACTATTCTTAAAAAGTACTGAACCGATTTTGATGCTGTATTTACCACTGAACAAATTTTATCTTTGGAAATTGTGCCTGGTATTTCTATTTCTTTTCCTTTGCTAGTTACATGCTAATGTCAGTGTCCAAATTGCACAAAAGTACAGAAACATATAATATTTAGAAACTGGACATGACAATAATAACCGTCTTTGTGCTAATATTTGCTTAGTTTGCAAATAATACCAATACAAATTACGCTAGAGGGCCATTTAAAACGGAATTCATTCGGTTTACAATTTATATTGTAACGTGGTCACACTTCCCACAATTTTTACTGTGACAACTGTCTGCGATTTATAAAAGAAACGATTACATCAAATAAAAACAATTAAAATACATAATGAATTATTTAAAAATATATGTAGGCTATTCTTTCCGCTTGTCTGTTTATGTATTTAAATTGTTTTTATTTGATTCAATCGTTTATATATATTTAGACTAGCAGACTAATGTTGGTCTTAGTAGTATCAGTGTACAGGGATTCCATATAATTACAGGCCATAGATACGTCATTTAATAACATGTGTGCGAAGTATCGTCCATATTGGTCAATTAGTTACCAAGACATCAATTCCTAACCGCAGGTATGTCCATTTCTCGGTAGCCTCTATTGGCCCAATATAATAACTGCAAGTCTTTTTTTTATCGCCTGTAACTAAAAAAAAGATTTGACATAGTTTGAAGTATTCTATATAGAAAATACGGAATTTTTACTAGGAGTAATCGTTTTACGACTTCATTTTCCTAAACTGAAAACAACATAATTTTTGTTTTGATTTGATACCTATCGAAGTCGGTAGAAAATGTATGACTGATTACATGATATTCAAATCGAAAAATTCAGATATTTTAGTTCATAAAGATATCTCAAACGGGTTGTAAGTTACAGTCGATTTACTTCAAGCGTGAACATTTTTGAAAGGTAAAGGGGTTAAATGCTTAGATTTATTTCGCCTATTTTTGGCTGTATGTATTAATTTAATTAATATTTTAACACGCAAAATGTTCAAAAACAATATTATGTGTATATTATAACCATACAAATACTAAACATGCATTACAAATTAAAAAATTGTCGAAAAACTGTAGATAGAACTTTTACTGTAGATAGACAGACCTACCTAGCATTTCCTCTTGTTTCTAATATTGTGAATGTGTTGTTATAATATAGTCTTTGAAAATTTTCCGTTTTGATTGAATTTTTACACAGATGTTTCAATTTAAATTATTAATATATGCCCAAATTTAAAAAAAGATTGATACAAATTACAGATATTATGGTTTGAACATCATATCTGTTATCTTTAAAAAATTCTTCGTTAAATCGAAGTCTGTAGAAAATGAATGACTGATTACATGATATTCAAATTAACCTAAGTTGTCGAGAATTTCATTGCAAATTCAAATATGTTTAGTTTATAAAAATATTTCAAACCGTTTTTCAGTTACAATCGATTAACCACAGGCGTGTACCTTATTGATAGTTGGGGGTCAAAAAGGCCCCTTTTTCGCACTTTAAGAGTCTGTATAGTAAAAACTAATAAAGCTAGATACTATAGCTTTTTACAGTCATAATGACTTATACTATATTATATGTGGTAAAATACCACAACAAAAACTTTCTTCCAAATATAAAAAAAATTCCATTTTGATTTTTTCAAAATTTAAAAGAAAATTTTTCTTCTATGTCCTTATATTGTTTTAGAACTCTTTTCATCTTAAAATAATATTTAAGATAATATTTCAAAAACACGCGAAACCTGAGATTTTAACCATCTCCGCCTTTCAAAAAAGTACACGCTTCCAGTAAATCGGTTATAACTTAAATATCGTTTCTGGTTGTACGAAATATACATATTTTAAAATTTCAATTGTTAAGCTCTGTGATAAATTAAACTAAAACAAGTACTAACACAAATATAATGCTTTTCATTTATAAAAATAATAAAGCATGGACAATGGAATCAATGTCAAAGATAAATAAGTAATTGTGTATAAGTAATAATAATTATTAATTAGTTAATAAGGTGATAACATAAAGACAATGATAAATGTCCAATTCACGAAAAATAGCTTAATTTGCTTTGAACAATTAATTTACTATAAATAAAGATTGTCCAACATTTATAAAAAGTACCCTTTAACATTCTTGAAAAAAATATAATACCTACATTTTCTATATAGATATCAAAGTACAGTATATTAAACAAGAATGAGATGTGTCTTTAAAATTGCCAACACAATCGTATCTTTTAACGCGTTTAAAACGAAGTTAGTAGGACACTAATTAAATATTGTCTTCAGTCAAAGGTCGGCACTACAGATTCATTGAAAGTTAAAAGTATAAAAAAAAAAAACAATCTAAAGACCGGATGTATCCAAGGCCGACCCGACAAAGTATTTGTCAAGTTCGTGCACCACTGCATATTGCGAGCAATCTGCTCATGCTGAGGTGTGTAAGTTACCTTGCCTAACTTAGTATAAGAGTAAGTCGCGTTAGTCCCGACGCCGACACCAGCATTTTTATATTAAGACGATAATTTTATGTATGGGTGTGATGGGTCTCTGAAACCTGGAACTCTGAACTATGCGTATAATTCTACCAAATATAAAGATTGAAAACTGGGGCTATAAAAAGGGTGATTTGAGGACCAGGATTCATTAAAAACGTTAAAAAAACGCGCTCATATCTGTTCAGTGGTTGTGGTTTTGCAGTATTTTGGGCTGTGAGTATATGTAATATTGTAACTTAAAAAGCCAGTGGGGGAAGCCCTGGGGTCCGAGGGAAAAACCCTTTGTTGGTGAGTGCTTGCACCATTACAGTAATGTACATGCAAGATTTGAAGGGTGTAGCTACAGTAGTTTTGGCTGTGTGTATATATTAGTGTATATATCATTACACCTAAAAAGCCAGTGGAGCGGAGCCCTGCAAAATTCTTTGTTTGTGCGTGCTTAGACCGCAGTGTTGTACATGTAGTTTGGGATTTGCGTATATGACTTTGCAGCTTAAAAAGCCAGTATGGTGGAGCCCTGAGGTCAGATGACATACAATTTTTTGTTAGTTTGTGGTTACACCATTAGGCTTAAAAAAATCTTCGAATTGTTAGTTACATCTTGTGGTATTTAATAATAATTTGGTTTTCATATTAAATTATGTTTAAAGGCATAGTTAAAGATTTACTACTAATGTTATCAACAAGAGTAAAAGGGTGTAACAAATATCTTGGTTTAAGTTCAATGTTTTTTACATTTGAAGAATGACAAGGTAAGTATTGTTATTTGAAAGGCGTGTATTGGAGCACCTCGATCCTTCCTCCTGACTCACATACCCAGGCTCGGACTGTGGCCTCGTTCCCCTCTCCAACCATGGTCGATTGTCCGTGAGTATCAGGAGGGCTTGATGGGAATGACAAGCAACTATAAACCTCTTTGCTCATGGTAATTTAGTATTTATTTTTTGCTACCTACTTCAAGTGATAAATTTTGAAGGCAGACCCTTTTTAGCGGCGTTTTTTGGGTGACCACATGTAAAAAAAGTATTTGTATACAATTTATAATATTTGTGTTATATGTGTTATTATTAGGCTTCTTAACCTTTGCTTTATAAGGGCAGCATAACACATATTTCTTGTTTATAAGAATAAATTACCTAACTCATATAACCTACAACATTGTGATTTTTGAGTTGGCTGACTCCATTTCACCAGTGGGAATTGAATTACAGTATTAGGATATATACTCCACTAGAAAGTCACATTAAATATATCCTCACAATTTCTCTCTCTCATATCCTCACAATTCCACTCTCTTATATCCTCACAATTCCACTCTCTTATATCCTCACAATTCCACTCTCTTATATCCTCACAATTCCTCTCTCTTATATCCCCACAAAAATCTTTCTCACCTCCCCACAAAAGTTCTCTCTTATGTGACCGTTATATCGCTATAATGGACCAAAAAGCTATAAAACCGCTAAAATAAAAAATACAAATTTTGGAGAGAGAACCACAAATTATGATAGCCGATTTTTTTTGTAAAAAAATCCTGTTTTTAATTTTTCTCTATCTTCAGAGATAACAGAGTTCCCACAATTGACCATATGAACCACTCTCCCCACAATGGGCCAGGCGCTAGAGGGGGAGAGAGAGAGAGAGAGAGAGGGGGAGAGGAGGAGAGATAGAAAGAAAGATAGAAATTGATTGTATCTAACAACTTATTTCTTTTGTTTGCAGGTAAGCCTGGTTCCACTTATAGAAAGTAGTTTCAAACTCTAGTAGGTAAGTAATGAACGTTATCGCTAGATTGTTTCTTCTTTTAATCAAAATTGAAAATACAGGATGTTTCAGGGTAAATCTGTAGTGCCTCACATGTCTGTTAATCTCGTCAAAATAACGATTAAAGTTCATAAATAAAAATAGATCCGGTAACGTTTACGAGAGAGTTGCTGGTCATGGAATTTATGTACCTGATTTCTGATCTAAATGGTGAAACAAGCCCTAATAAAATTACTGGATAAAATATTAACCGGTAAAATTAGTGGTTTTAGACCTATATGGTTTTATAAAGTGTATCTCTATCTCTAGCAGGTAACGAGAAACCTACGTGGTAGGTTACCAATTAGCCATGATAGGGACGTGCCTAGGGACCGCAAGCTCCAATGGGCCTGTAGAATGTTGCAAAATTTCGACTAATTTGTTTGGCTGTACAATAAGCGCCAAGCGGCGTGCTCAGCAGTTCACAGATGTGCAAGAATATTTTTTTTAAATTTTTTAAATGTTTTATTTTAATTTATGAATTCTTTGGACCTTTTGTTACAAAAATGTATATAACACTTTTGGAATGGAATATAATTACTATTTTTGGCGAATTAAAAAGAAATTTTTTGTCAATACTTTGATATTATTTATGAAATCCGCCTATTCCGAATTCCCGCTAATCCGAACAGTGTTCGGTTCCAATTAGTTCGGATTAGCGGGACTCTGTATATATAAATAAAGTGGAGTTATTTGGGGAATCAAGTGGGTTTAGGTTTTGGAAAAATCAAATGTTATATGAAGTCAATAGTTATCAGTTTAAAGGCTCTAAAAGTTATAGCTTCTAATTTATAAAAAATTTTCAGATTAAAACCCATTTGAAACCGTTAACAAAAATGTGTTTAAAAAATGCGTTGTAGTCGATCATCGTGTGTACTCAATGCAATGTCCCGTCTACTGAATTCCTGAACTTTATCTGTAACGGGGTCATTTTACCTTCTACGATGTCCTTCAAAATTTTGTCCCGATGTTTCCAGGCGCGTTTATGCAATGTTTATACATACTGTCAGTTTAGGTTTTGCATAGACAGCGCCGTAAACATATGCGCAACGCACTTTAATATTGACATAATGTTCTTATTTGTAAACCGATTCAAATGAAACAAACACTAAATGCTAGCCCAAGCTCATCTCAATACATCACTGAAAACCACATCGAAATCGGTTCATCCATTGTGGAGATTAGTGTGCACAAACACACAGACTAACAGCTGTTTAAGATTCTATTATATGTGCAGCTATTTCTCCCATTAAATTTAGTGTACAATTCACCCTTTGGAGAAGAAATTAAGTTAACACATTCAAAGAATCTTAACTCTCTAACACAGTATTTTCGGCCTTTTGTTTTTATGAACTTTTTAATTTATTTTCACGAGAAGAAAATGAATGTAACGCCAGTAACGTATGGCAGATTCCTAGTGAAACATTTTGCATTTACATATTATCCACAAAACGTACGTAAACAATATACCCAAACTTCGCGGCCTCCTTAATACGAAAACGCCTCCCAATCTGCCAATGCCGTCAAGATCCCATCTTCCCCGTGTAGCGGATACGGAAGTTGTGAAACATGTATTAACATGTAGTCTCATCTTTAAAGTTTTCTCGTTACTCATACACGCGACAAACTTGTTGTGAATTGAAAACTTTGTAAATCCGAGGAGTTGAAGGTAGCAAGGTTTGTCAATGACGTTCTTTGTATGAAATAATCTATTTCCAGTTGGAACATTCAGATATAATTTATAAACGTTGTATCAAGTTACTTCATTCATATATAATGATTCCAAAATATAGGGTTATGGATTTGCTACATATTACTTCTAAGCTAGGTACCCTATGGTACCTATGGTCAAAATTTTTGTTCATAGATTTTTACTTTCTCCACCCTATAAGTAGTATATGGAGAAAGTATTCTTTTCGTCCAAATTTTCGAATTTAAATTTTTAGTGGAATTATCTGTTTTAGTGCTCCCTGAACTCCAAAAAATGTTTAGTGGAATTATCTGTGTTGGTGCTCCGTAAACCAAAAAATATTTTTAGTGGAATTATTTGTTTTGGTGCTCTCTGAACCCAAAACGGTGGTTTTTAGTGTGTCTGTGTGTCTGTATGGATGTGTACAGAGCTGGAGACCATATCAACGGTCCGATTTTGATGAAATTTGATATGTAGGTGTAGTACGGAATATCTCCATTCGTTTTTTATCATTTTTCCAAATTTTTGATATTTAAGGGGTTGTACCAACCAAAAAATGGCCAAAAAACGAGAAAATCAAAATTTCTCAAAAACGGCTCTAACAATTTAATAGAATTTGGCTTATTTTTAGCCCTTAATGTACCCTACTATATGCAAAAAAATAGCATCTTTCTGAAAATTCTCGTTTATGTAATAATAATAATAACTGGGTTTTTTTGGGTTTTTGGCCAAAAAGGGGGTTTTCAAAAATTTTCAAAACCTTTTTTCGTGCATCTATACAGGCCTAATTGACATGTTTGGTTCAAATTTGTTTAAAATCGATCGAATAGTTTAAATAATAATAATATAATATTATAATATAATATGGATGTGTGTTACATGCATCTAATATTTTTCATGGTAACATTTTCCTACTTTTGCAATTCTAAATAACCACCTCCTATGCTACTCTTGGTAAGGTGTAAAGTTTCAACTGGGAGAAAGTATGTGGCAGTTATCTGGTGCCGTTTGTTTTATCTGTATCGGTTAACAATAAATACAATGAATTATATAAACTACAAAAGGAATAAACACAGTAAAAAAATAGTTTATAAATAAAACTTTGCAAATAAAACTGCACAATTGTGTGAACTGTGTGGTATGTAGGCTACTTCAGTTTTCTCCTCAGTTCTCTTAGTGCAGTATGGTCACAGTCTATTGTGCGTGTATATTTTCGACATTGAGTGCCCGAAAAAAGAGCAGCAGTGTAAGGTGTAATTTCAGCCGTGATGCTTGAAGAAGAATATAGGCGTAAGAAAAGGCGCCGTGAACGCTCGAAACGACTAGACAAGACTGTGCAAACTATTCGACTAAGTGAGCAGTTTATCGGTGCAAAGTAGAGTCCCTCGCGCAGGTCAAAAGCCAGCGTAAAAATCTGCCAGAACTACGCAGTTTAAACTGATCATGTGTGGGCCCCTTTATATTTTCGACTTGTTTGAATAATAATAAACACAGTATATGATTTAACCTTGTTATACAGACCGAGGGTAGTATCGTCTCGCGTGATGGTTTTGTTTGACTGTTTTCCACGGTAAAACAATATACATATTCTATGATAAAATAATAACTATACAATTTAAGTTTAATAAACGGTACCAGGAACTGGCAAATACTTTCTCACAAACGTATTTAAATTATTAAACAGATTCACTGTGACTTCATAATTGTAGGAGATTAACTATAATAAATATTGTTATTATTAGTTTACAGAGCTATTCTATCGATTTCGAACAAATTTGCACCAAACACGTCGAATAGGCATTTATAGATGCACGAAAAAGGGTTTTGAAAATGTTGACAAACAACCCCCTTTTCGGCCAAAAAAACCCCGAAAATCTGTTATTATTATTATTATTAGCTAGACGAGAATTTGTAGAAAGATGAGACATTTTGCATATATTAAGGTAGATTAAGAGCTACAGATAAGCCAAAAATGGTTAGAACCGTTTTTTTTTATAAAAAAAATAATAACTGATTTTGTTTTGGGTTTTTTTTTGGTCAAAAAGGGGGTTGTTTTTCAAAATATGTCAAAACTTTTTTCCGTGCATCTATACAGGCCTAATTGACATGCTTGGTCCAAATTTGTTCGAAATCGATAGAATAGTTTTCTCTCTAGTTTTGTATACATACAGACAGACATTTTGTAAAAACCACTTTTTTGGACTCAAAAATTTGATTTCAAAAAATGTTTTGATTTTATAAAAAATTTCAACATCTATTCTTTTTGCGATGACTATACTATAGTATAGTGAGAAAGTAATACATAAACCTATATTTTACATGTCACTAGCTTATGGTATGCGTTATAAGTAAAAAATGTTTTGTATCTCGTTTTGATTTTAACCTGTTTACAAAGACTTACAGACATACAGACAGAAATTTTGTAAAAAGCACTTTTTTTGGACTCAGGGGGTCCCTAAACGGATATTTCTACAACAATCTCAACATCGATATTTTATTACGATCACTATACTTTCTCTATACTATAGTATAGTGAGAAAGTAAACATCTATCTGTTAGGGTATTCAATATAATACGGCTTAAATGATTTTAAAATTTTATAGTATATTATATAAGATCAAGTAGCAAGTTAACAGTCCCAATGACTGTCTTGAATTTAAATTTCCATACAAGCAATGTTAATCGCGTAACAAAATTACTGGAGTAATGATGATCAGAAGATTATTGTGAATAACATGTCTCTCTAAAGGTTACGACAGTCCGAACATAGATATCATTTAGTTTTTTAAGTTTGTTTTGAACTAAATTTGTTTTTTCACAAAAATTAAAAATCAAAGTTTTCGTTATTATTTCCCATTCCATAATGCGAATTTAAAAAAATTGTAAAAAGCTCACCACATTCGAAGTTTAATTACCTTTCAAATAAAAGTAATTTCAATAAATCTTCGATAATTTTTGATGAAAAAATCTGCTTCATGGTGGAAGCGTGTACGCGCCGAATCTGTGTTACAATTCGAGTGTTTAGCCTGCACTCTAGTGGTAATTGATTGTTCGCGGAGAAATGCTAGAGAAATAATATATCGGTTAATTTTGAATGTGAGAGAATGGCTGTGTTTAATAACACATACATTGTCACGCATGCGCATTTCAGTACGTTTACAGTCAGGGTTAAGTCCGTAACCACGTTGACAGTCAGAGTTACGTCCGTCTTTATGAAGCTGCCCTATATTTGCTAGCGGAGTAATGCGACGCATAAAAACTCAATACTAGTAGTGTCCAGCTCTGCCACTCGGAGAGGTGCGGTCAACTCGGTAATAGTTTTTCACTCCTGCTAAGCCTTAAAGCATACATGTTAAAAAGGTATTAGCAAATAAACTATTTTAACACAAATTACAAAACGAGGAAGCACAATTTCCATTTAGAGGTATGACCAATTAAACTATTTTAACACAACTTATAAAATGTTGGAAGCACAATGTCCATTTCAGAATTATTATCAAGTAAGCTATTTTAACACAACTTATAAAATGAGGAAGCATAATGTCCATTTCATAAGTATTACCAAGTAATCTATTTTAACTCAAATTACACAATGAGGAATCACAATGACCATTTCAGAGGTATTACCAAGTAAATTATTTTAACACAACTTACACAATGAAGAAGCACAATGTCCATTTCAGAGATATTACCAAGTACACTATATTAACACAACTTACAAAATGAGGAATA
>JAGFPH010005081.1:0-11009 GCA_018207615.1 Philaenus spumarius
ACGATTCACAGATTCAGTTCGCAAAAAAACAAGTAAGGGAATCGTTTCCTACGTTTTTTACTTTTAGATTGATAAGTTGAGTTCAATGTTGAAGACTCTTCTGAACTGAGAACAAATGTAGATTCTAGTATCAAGGGATTAAATTCAGAAAGGTTAGGTTCAAATTGTTCAGATTCGGGAAAAACTACTTGGGATGGGCTTGGTTGAGAAAAGCCGAAAGCTGAAGGAAGAGTAGTTGGGGACGAAGCTACTGGTGAAGCAAGGATGGTGGGTTGCTCGTAAGGAATAAGTAAATTGAAGTGGCCTTCCATGTCATCACCAGAGAACTTAAGTCTTTTAACCCCCTCAACTTCCTCTCCGTAGCAGGCTAATAGCTTCCCGTCACGAAACAGCTCAAACATGTAAGGGAACACCTCTGCAGCCACCATGAGTTCACAGAAAGTACCTTAGAAGTAAGGTTTCTTCTATTAGGTTTATAAGGTTTATATTTTTTTACTGCTATAAGGAACTTGATTTGTGGTCAAAGTGTATGGCTTAAGCCTGCGCCATTTGTTGGAGACTTGGCGCACAATGTCTGTGCGCACTCGAAACGTCAATGAAGCTGTACCGTGGACTAAGTATGATAGAGAGGAAAAAAGGCAAGCACCGTCCCCCGTGATGACTCGGTGAGGAACTGCCACTCCATCAATTTCTTCAGTTTCTAGAGCCATTGCGGCACAATTTGAAATATTGAAATAAGTGTGGATGTATCAAAATGGGAAGTCTGAAGAAATGGAAACGATAAAAACACTCCTTTAAAGAGGTTAAGAGCGCTGACTTAAACTGAATCTAAAAAGGAATTGTAAGAAGTGGATTTAAAAAAGCCAAATGATGTGATAACTTTGGAGTTAAAAATATTTGTTAGAAAAGTTGAAATAATTTGCAGATATCTTTTAACATAAAGAAACGAAAAAGTTGTATAGAATAAAGTGATAAGGATTCCCAGCCAATTAAAAAACAGCACATTTACGGAAACTGAAGCGGAAGAGATATTGCAAACAAACTTGTTGAAAATGAAGATAGCGTCAAATAATGTGATGGTTTGAAAGGTCTGAATAAAAAAGGAACCCTTAAAGTGGTGGCGGTGAAAAGGAAATTGTTCTTCAAATAGAAGGCAGAACGCTAAGCAATAATACAATAATCAGAGATCAGAACTTCTGTCTGCACTGGTCAGGACCATGAACTTAACTGAGCTCCGACCTCCGACTACCTTGTGTCTACTCACTAAAGACAGGGCGGGGTGGGGGAAGGCAAAGGTCAGTTGATTAGTTTTCGCGGTATACCTCTTTGTAGTACAGATACAACCAATCAGAATGGCGTGTAAGGAGGGAAGTGCGAGAGAGACGGAGTACCTATCCCACCACACTTACCCTACCGAGTTTAGGCAGCGCGGCCTATAATAAAGTCTATAGACGATGGCTTTTTACACACCAAATATACAACACAACCACGCACGTCTGAGCATATTTGACTCTGACTGTACTTTTTTACTATTTGACTGAGACTGACGTTGGTGGGAGGCGGGCTTTCCTGAGCAGCCCGCTCGAAACTTTAAATGTGTTGTACAGGACAAACCACTTAGAAAGTTATTTTTACACAGACCGTTCAGCATGTCGTCTGTGTGTCTGTCTGTCTCACGATTACGGCCGAATGCCTTGAATGTTTCTTATTCCTAGGCCGAGCAATGTATATATACTTTTTTCAATTTTTCATTTTTAACCCCTTAAACAAATAAAAAATGGCGGCCTCACCGTTTTTCTTAGTGTAAGCTTTTTTCTAAAGCCAGTTTGTAAGTCGAATTGAAAAACTAATAACAATTGAAGGGTAGCAAATTTGATGTTCTTACAAAATTATTTTCTTGATTTTTTCCGAATCTCTAACGGTAAGCTCACAAAATGGCCGCAAACTTCAAATTTGTTAAAAATCGTAAAAAAAGTTTTTGTATTTTAAACAGATTAGTGCGCCTCTAGCGCATATGACAAATACGTGTACCAAATGTCACGTTCCTAGGTTTTAGGGGTTTTGAGATGTATAACAAACAATATTTATTGTTTTAGGGGTTGTTTCAACCCTTACAGGCCAAATATTTAAAAATTCTTTCTTAGTGCACCTCTTACCCTTATGGCAAATATGTGGACTAAATTTCACTTTCCTAGAAGGTAGGGGTTTTGAGATATATAATAAACAATATTTATTGTTTTAGGTTTTGTTTCAACCCTTACAGGCCCAATATTTAAAAATCCTTTCATAGTGCACCTGTAACCCCTATGGCAATACGTGTACCAAATTTTACGTTCCTAGAAGATAGGGGTTTTGAGATATATAATAAACGATATTTATTGTTTTAGGGGTTGTTTCAACCCTTACAGGCCAAATATTTTAAAATCTTTTCTTAGTGCACCTCTAACCCCTATGGCAAATGTGTGTACCAAATTTTACGTTCCTAGAAGATATGGGTTTTGAGATATATAATAAACAATATTTATTGTTTTGTGGGTTGTTTCAACCCTTACAGGCCAAATATTTAAAAATCCTTTCTTAGTGCGCCTCTAGGGTCTATGAGCAATATGTGTGCCAAATTCGACGTTCCTAGGCTATATGGTTTTTGAGGTATAAAATAAACAATATTTATGGTTTTACGGGTTATTTCAACCCTTAAACGAGAAATATTTAAAAATCTTTTTTTAGTGCACTTCAAGGGTCTGTGAGCAATATGTGTACTAAATTCGACGTTCCTATGCCATATGGTTTTTGAGGAATATAATAAACAATATTTATTGTTTTAGGGGTTGCTTCAACCCTTACAGGCCAAATATTTTTAAATATTTTCTTAGTGCGCCTCTAGGGCCTATGAGCAATATGTGTACCAAATTTCACATTCCTAGGAGGTATAGTTTTCGAGATACTGTGATGAGTGAGTCAGTCAGTGGTATTTCAGCTTTATATACGGTATATAGATTGATGTTGTTGTCAATAGTACAAATACTTGCTCACTCATCAAAGTATACAAGTTTGAGTATTGGTTTAAATTTAGGGTTAAAACAAAGATTTATTAATATATAGGCAGCTAATCTTTTAAATAGTTTTCTTGAAATAAAAAAAAACTTAATTTGGTATCCAAGACAAGAGCAATTTGGTTTTAAAGAACAATCAAATAGCACTTCTGTCATATTAGTGTACAGGGAATAAACACAAAGCGTATTCAAAATGCAGACTTCGCTTTTAATAATTATTTAAAATGTACATCCATACAATAGTGCTTTTAAAATAAACATGAGTTTACATGAAGTGCATGGCTTTATTCAATACTTAGCAAAGATCTCAGTATATAAGCCAAATAAAACTCACCCACTCATTCATCGCTATTTCTCAAAAACGACAAAACGGATTATCTTTAAATTTATCATGATGAGCCCCCTTAATGTGCACTTGACATGCAATAGACAGGGTTTTGAAAAAATTTGCTTTTAAGCGGAATAAAAAGCCAAAATCAGTAAATCACATTTTTTATTATTCATATGAAAAAAACAAAGTCTGCAGAACTTAAATTACACCCAGCCATTTGTTTTACTAGATAGAAACTAAATACATACGATTTAAAACAATAGATTTTCAGCCGCTAAAACTGTAAAAAACAAGAGACTTAAAAATGACCTTTCGCAATTGCGCCAAGTATCTTAGCACATTGTCTTACGGAGCGCATCGCCTATGCCTTGAATAAGTGAGAGTTTGTGTTACGTTGTTTAAAATTTAGCGAAACAAAGTGAAATGAGGTTATACAATATTGTGTTTTATAGTGTTTATAAGTATACAGTTTAACTCTATGATTTATTCTCTACAATTTGTTATAATAAAATTTAATTTTGGAGTAGAGCATAAATTCCTAAATAATGTTTCAAAGTAGACTTAATTTTTTTAGAGCTCTTGTAACAGTATATACTTATCAATATAGGTATTACCCATATTGTTTCTTCTACCTAGCATACAACTTTACTTAAAGATGTAAGACACTTACCTGAAATAGCAGAAAGTAAATACAAAAAGAAAATGTGTTTCGTTAAGAATTCATTTTGCGTGTATAAATATAGTATCCATAGTTTAATATTGGTTTAGTTAAATAAATTAAAAATACTTTTTTAAATTTGTAACTCATGTCACATGATACGTATTGATTCTTATACAAGCAAGCTGTAGTAAGTGTTATATACTTATGATTTATATACTTTTAGACATACTTTACATGAGAGATAAAGAGTTGTAACCTCAGGGCTATATTTTACCTTCGATAAAACGTTTATAGCTCTATAATGTAAAGCAAAGTATGATGTCAAGCAAGCTGTAGCAACAGTGTTATCAGTCACGATTTATACCTTTAGAATGAAACATCCCCTTGCGCTAACTACAAGGAAGTTCTCAATACTAAATGCACCACGTGACGAACACATACAGTAAACGATCATCAAAAACCAATACCGTATGATTGCAGATGTACAATAGACGTATAAATAGATGTACTAATGTATTTATCTTACAAATTACCATTTTTTTAAAATAAACTATTTGTAAAATACTAAAGCGTACAAACATAAAGGTTGTCCAGTTTCAAAACTTTACGGGGGTTATTTATCAGCTAAAAACAAGCAAATAATACAATATAATATGTGTCCTATCTCGCTCTGTTTTCTGTTTGTCCATCTGAATGTGATTTTTACAAATATCTTAATATCTCCCAAACAGTTTAAGATATAATCATGAAACTGGGTATAGATATTCATCTAAATAGGATATAGTTTACAACAATATGTTTCAAAATGACAGTAGTTGAACATTTTCAATGTAAAATATCTAGAACAATATACATTTTACAAAAAAAAAATTAAAGACACTAAATGTTTAGACTGTTTTAAGGCAAATCCAACGATGTATGGTTTTTAATAACTGAGTAATAAATGAAGGAGATAACTCAAATTTAGTGGTCGAATGTAGGGCTATTCGGGTGCTGAAGGTGATCATATTAATGTAATAGTAATAAAAAGCAATAAACTCTAAAACTAAATTTGAGTTACCTCCATTATTTATTATTCATTTATTGAAAACAATACATGGTAGGATTTGTCTTATAATAGTCTAAAAATGTGGTCTTTAATTTTATTTGTAAAATATATAGTTCTCTAGATATTGACCTTGCAAATTTTCAATTGCCGCCATTTTGAAACATATTAGTTCTAGATTATATCTTAAACCGTTTCTGAGATATTAAGGTCGTTGTAAAAATCACATACAGCCGAACAGACAAAGAAACAGATTGTGATAGGACACAAGTCATGTTGTATTGTATTATTTGCCTGTTTTTAGCTGACAAATAACCCCGTAAAGTTTCGGACAGTCGAAGCAGAACACTCTGTATATTGTATTCTAATCACAACATAAATTACGAACATTAAATGATCAAATCACCTGTACAAACATAATTTTTTAAAGTACTAAAGTCTAGATTATGTTTTAAATGTAGAAACACAACAGTGTGCGGTCATTCCTTTTACTATTATTTTGTGTTACAATGAGGTACCTAATTTTTATCTTGTGTACGATGATGACAGGGTAATCTTTAAAATCTCTTCAGGACAACAGTTGCAACCCTCCTCAATAAAGTTGACCCTTTCAATTTTCCGCTCAGGAGCCAAAAGAGCCGAAGCGTTTTCAGTTTTAGTGATGGAAAATAATTTCAACTGAGATAACATACATTACCTGACTCTAGCTGACAATTAGTCATTTCCAAATTTTATGTTCAACAGTGGAAATGGAGTGGCCAATAGTATATTAATCATTCTGCTACAGTTGGATCCTCTTCGGTTAGAATCTAGCTACTGGCAGTCGATTTATCTGCACTAAATGCGGCTCCACATCTACATTATTCTAATTGGCATAAAGAAGACAAGTTAAGGGTCTGCTGTTGTGGTGGCCATCTTGAATTTTTATCCCGTAAGAACGGTGTTACATTAAAAACCATATAATTAGTTTATTATTTATCTTAAAATAGTTTTTAAGGTCTCATTTTACACATTCGTTTTTTCGCTTTCACATTTTTAAAAATCATGTTCATCACATACTTGACATTTTTTAAGTACCAAGTTTAAACAATTTTCCTTACACAATAGAAAATGTTTAATTAAAAGTGAATCGCAAGCCGGATCCGCAATATTATAAAGAATACTCAGGTTTTTTCAGCACTCAATAATTACAAAAGATTAATTTATAAAATGGTTTTAAATGAGGCAATTCCAAAGATATTTAACTGTTTAGATACGGCTATAGGGTGAAGCGCTGGTTGCTTTCTCTTTTACTGGAGCAAACCCTTAGCTGTGTACGTTCAACCAAACATAAACTTGTTTTTGTAACTTCAAATAACTTTAATGTTTAATTAGCTTGGTTGTTCGAAAGCCATTTTTAGAACGGTTTCTGTATAAGGATGAGTAAAGGCTTAAAATCACTTTAATAGTTTATATCTAAAAAAAATACGTCATTTGCTTCAGGTGTGAGACAATATTTGTAAGTATTTTATACGTAGGGTTTTAAATTCTTTTAAAATATTCTGTAGAAGTGTAGATAACTATAGTAAAGATGTTTGTAATATCACGTAAACAGTGTTGCTAAATTTAGTAAAACCAGCTGTGTGATGCTTTTTATATACTTTTTTTGTCAATAAACACATAAGTAAGCATACAAATGGACAAGCAACTCATAAATAAGTTTAAACCAATTCTATTAATAAAATGCTAATTTTTGTTTCGTTTTATAACCAAATATTATTTTATAGTTTCTTGGAACATTATTTGCATTATTATGAACAATGAAATATTATTTTCGATAGTGTGTGAAAAATATATATGTCTACTTACTATATTGTAAAAACTATTGCAAAAATAAAACAGTGTTAAGTTCTAAATTCAAATTCCTTTATTGCCACAAATACATTTTACAAAGCCAGCAAGAGCTGGAAAATAAGTGACATTGTCAAGTTTAAACAAACCTAATAAACATCTACATTACAAAATAATCCTTAACACTATAATAAGCCGTATTTATTAAACAATCAGTTTCTCTATTTTTAAAAGTATTATTACTTTTAATACTTTTAAGTTCAATAGGCAGTTTATTGTAAAGTATTTTTAAATAATAATGTGGCATTGATGCAAATAATCTTGATCCAATGAAGGGGAGCTGAAAATTACTCTTTTTGCCTCGTGTTGTAATATGCTGTTTTAAACATAAATCTACAAAATGTTTTTCAAATCCCATCCTACATTTAGTAATACACCTGTACTCTCTACTTTATCACTTTTCAGGCTACATCGTTGGCGTTGTTAAATTTAAAATATATTAACACATTTTCCTACTTCAATTTCGTAAGCAAATCTAATTAAAATCATGTTTGTTCTTGTCACCAATTTCGAACAAATGCTGTTACCTCCTGATTGACTAACCCTGTCTGTTCAAAGCAGACATGATTCGTTTTGTAGTAAAATTACTTAATTGCATGTTCCACTTGTAACTTAGTTTCATTTGAAATGGATTAGAGACACCAGGTGTGGCATATAGAGTCGATTTCATTCGAATGCAATATCATTAATTTAACATGCCGAATTTGATAAACTTTTTAAATTTTTTTCCATAAATTTTATTAAAATGTAGAACGAAATTGATATTACTACCTAACTAATAAACAATTCATAGCTGTTTACAGTTTTGGCGTGATTTTATATGTTTTTACAAGAATTTTACATTAGGATTAGTAGAGGGTTAAGTTTTAGAGGGATTTTCATCCTTTGAGTATATTAATTGGTTGTATTTGTGTTTGCACACAAGGTATACCTCAGAATGTTTCAAATGTATTCGCTTTTCAATATTTTATGTAAATATGTTATTTACTATAGCAAAGGAACAATAAATAAAATAAATTTATTCATTTATAATTCGAAAGTTAGTCATAAGAAATATAAGACAATTTCTACGAGAGTTTTCTAAGAAAAAATTTATATTTTTTGTGGAAATTATAAAATATGTTGTTAAATTAACACTATTAATGACAAAACTCAGGCTTATTTGGCAAAATAAATGCATTCATCCTAATCTTGCGAGATTTATAGAAAGTCTAGAAGTTTAAACTCTTATGTTTTACAAACAGAACCTGACAATTTCCAAAATAAAACTGTAAATAATAATTTTTAATTTTTTAGTTTTAATAATTTTTATTTAAATAAAACTGTGCAAATTACGTGCAGAAATAAAATTCCTTAGAGGTTACTAAAATAATTTTAACCACATTTTCTATATTTAGAATATTGTAAAATTATTATTTTCCAGCAGGGAGCATTTAGTGACTATTTTGTTTTTACATAGTACGCATATAAATAAATTTTCAGTGCTCCTTCATTTTCTTTATATTAGTTCCAACCAATGCTATTTATGGTTCAGTTCTGCCTACCACAAGCCAAATACAGATTGTTCATAAAATTCATTTAACCACTTTATTATTTTTGTTCTAAAAATAAGTTAACAAAAATTTGTATATTTCTTGTGTTGTATAACAGGACAAAGTTTTAGGCTTATCTGGCCCTCTATGATTTTGAGGGCCTTATTTTGGAGGTAAGGGAGGTTAATAATTATTTCAAATGTAAAGATAGGTCAAGTCACTATTGAAAAGCTTATTATAAGAGAAACAGAATGGCGCAAACTAAAATAATTTTAACCACATTTTCTATATTTAGAATATTGTAAAATTATTATTTTCCCTGAGGAACACCGGACCCCGTTATAAATCTATTCGATTTAAAACCAGAATACGTTACTTATTGATACCTAAGAAACAAATAGGAAGAGAAAAACCTAAGTAGATCACTGGAAAACCCATAGAAATTCAGTTTCCTAAGCAATGTGATGTGATTGACTTTATCAAATGTTTTTGCAAAGTCAGTGTATATTACATCCACCTGCCCTCTATTATCCAATACCCTAGTATTACCTCTATTATCCAATATCAGTAATTTGTTAGTATTACCATAGATCATGAATAATAAATAGATATTGCATCCATACGGGGGCTGTGTGCCGGAAAAAAGGTTGTCGCGAAAATAGTACATGATCGCGCCGCGAGGTAGCGCTAGGGAGAAAGCATTGGTAGCATTGGTGTTTCAAACAGCTTCCATCGTTTCCCCAATAGATAGCGCCAAAAAAGTCGAATTTCCAGTGGAACAAAATATTGCATTGGATCGGAGTTCTATTAGGTTATCCAAATACAATGGTATTACTGTGACGTTATGCTTCGCGGCAGTGTCCGAAGTAGAGTAAGAAAATAGAAGAAAAGGGTTTAGTGTTTAGTGGGTAAACCTGATGAACCGGGAGTCCCACACACCGGGAGACTTGCTTCCTGATGGTGCCTAACGCATTCCTCCTAAAAATAATTTTTAATATTACTAATAAGTAAGTTGTAGGTTGGGGTTAAATTTTAAAAATAGAAACTGTAAATTAGTGCAGAACGCTACCACCAATTTATCTGAGTTTCTATGTGTACTTGAAAATCTTTGGGGAAAAATGTAATCGGAACCGGGAATACAACCCTTGACGTTTGCTCTTGACTTTCTCTACTGTATGCGTAACTGATAAGCACCACATTGCATGTACTGATAGGATAGCAATACCACCAACATTTAGTTTCTGATGTTTGCTGTAATAGTACTCAATTTTTCATTTTTATAATTGAATCTCTCAAAGTTCAAGTTGGGATGGTAGGAGGGGGAGGGGAGTGTTTGGGTTTTTATAAAAAGATTTCTAAGGTTCTCCCTGTCGGCGAATAACTGTCCGGAGATCAAATTTTTCATATCTCTTTCTTTCTTCTAAATCATATAAAACAATAAAAATATTTTTGAGCGCAGTGAACAAATTTGTTAGGCTACTTTTATTTTCTACCACATAAATTATTAAAGGACTTTAATTTTATGTATCACAAGCCATTACACATTACACATTTTCGAGAGGGAAAGTTTTTAGTATTTTGTAAATAAGGGTTCTAACGTTCTTCCCGAAGGTAACTAACAGTCCCGGGATCAAATTTTGCATATCTCTTTCAGTCTTTTAAATTATAGATGTGGTAAGTTTTAAAAAAAACTCGTTCTAGATCGTAATTTTATTATATAAAAGTTTGTGTTTACATTTGAGGAAAGGTAATAAAATATTTTATGATTAGTTTTATAGAGAGACAATTAATTAGTTGACCCAATTTTAGCGTTTATATTTTGATGTAGAAATCAGACTCGTTAATTCTGTCATACTCAGTGCTGAACGTACATTGAAATATCTCTAATCTCTAAAGTTTTAATGGTTGTTGTCGACATCTCTCCCTCCCTTGAGGGCATGTCAGCATTATTCATATAATTGCAATCAGTCAGTCACTGTGGTTAGGTAGTTGACTTTATATTTATATGAAGGTGATTAGTTCATAACACAAACTGAGATTTATGATAAAAACTTCAAAACGATAGAAGAGCAGTAAATTATAGTTATTCAAAGTTTCAATTTAATCGATTGCCTTTGAAAACAAGCCTAAATATATGGTTTAACTAATTCATTGGAAGGGAACTACGAATAACATTTTAGCAAGAAACATTTGTTAATTTTGTCAAGTAAACATACACTATGGCTAGAGGATGTACATTTGTATTTTGAACTAAACAGTTACATAGTGTCAAGGATATGTTGGTAATCTCAAATATCCCAATAACTAGTATAATTAACATCAATAATTAAACAATAAATAAATAAGTATTAATCGCCTTAATGAAGGAATCCTATACTCTAATATGAGCAATCTCGAGATCCAGCGGAAGGATTTTGCTGAAAGTTTGGGATTAGAGGCTTTTGGGTCTAAAAAAATCGATTTTTAAAAACCACAACCTCAGGAAAACTCGTATTTT